>MJUU01036527.1:9910-20381 GCA_002080025.1 Modiolus philippinarum | reverse complement strand
CATCTTCATATGGTGATCCAACTTTATGTCAAGTTTCATGAAGTTCTGATCATGCATCGCTGAGTAATTGACGGACAAACTTTGGCTGAAATAATAAAGAATAATAAAAAGAGAAGAAGAAGATCAAGAATAAGAAAAAAAATAATAAAAAGAATTGAGTAAAAACAATAAGTCTCCCCAAACTTCGTTTGGGAGACTTAATAAGAAACGGAGGAATAACAATATGTCGTCCCGACTACGTCTGAGGCGACATAACTAGATTTGCAATTGCAAGCAATAGCTGATGTCGCCCCTGGCAGTCAATTCGATGATTCCATCCTATTCGCAGTGTCAGATTCTACCTAGAAATCAATTTTCGTTGAAATCGGACAAAGTTGAAATTTTGACGTATTTTGGGCGGCCATTTTGAATTTTTTTTTTTCGCATAAATTCCTTTCTCTCATCTTACTGAACATTTATTTTTAATATGAACAAATTGTGCAATACAGTTCCTGAGATATTGAATCCTCCATTTTTAGCGTAAAATGGCTGCCATCTTGGAAATGGCGACCATTTTGAAAAAAATTTCCGTAGCCTGCACTTCTCCTCATGCTGATCTAACTTCGTGCCAAGTTTCATTTGATTATATCAACCCATGTTCGCAAAACAGCCGGACAAAAATCATTTGAATAACAATAATAATGAAGAATAATATGAAGAAAAAGAAGAAACAGACTAATAACAATATGTCGCCCCGACTACGTCTGGGGCGACATAACTAGATTTGCAATTTCAAGCAATAGCCGATGTCACCCCAGACAACTAATTCGATGATTCCATTTGTTCGCAACGTTAAAATCTACACAGAAATCAGTTTTCGTTAAATTCCAACAAAGTTGAAATTTTGACGTATTTTGGCGGCCATTTTGAATTTTTTTAAATGCACAGCATATAATTTCAGATGATGATCCAACTTTGTGCAAAGTTTGAAATCATTCCATCCAGCCTTTTGAAAATAATCGCTCGGACAAAATTTATTGGAAGAAGAAAAATTATAATAACTAGATTTACAATTGCAAGCAAAAGTCGATGTCACCCCAGACAACTAATTCGATGATTCCAACTTGTTCGCAGCCTCAAAATCTACCTAGAAATCATTTTTTGTTGATTCCCGACAAAACTGAAATTTTGACGTACGTTGGCGGCCATCATGGAAACGGAGGCCATTTTGAAAATTTTTGTTGCATAGATTCCTTCTTCTCAACTTACTGAACATTTGTACAAAATATGATCTAATTGCTGTAAGCAGTTCCCGGGATATAGAAACCCCAATTTTTCAACGTAAATTGGCGGCTATCTTGGAAATGGAGGCCATTTTGAAAATTTTATATGCCGAACAGAAAACTTTGGGTGGTGGTCCAACTTCATATGTTTCAAAGGATTTCATCAAGCCATGTCAAAATAATCGCTCGGGCAAAAATATGTGGAAGAAAAAAAAAGAATAATAATAGTCAGAAGAAACGTAGAATAACAACATGTCACCCCGACAAAGTCTGGGGTGACATAAAAAGAATAATCAGAAAAAACGTAGAATAACAACATGTCACCCCGACAAAGTCTGGGGTGACATAAAATGAATAATCAGAAGAAACGTAGAATAACAAAGTCTGGGTGACATAATAATAATAAGAAACGGAGTAAAAACAATAAGTCACCCAAGCCTTCATTACGAAAGGTTATTGTAAATCTAAAGACTATATGTAAGAATTCTTTATAAAGATTTAATCCCCAAATCCAAAAATGTGTCATATGCCACATGTGTCAAAATCCACAACTTTGGGCCTTTGTCAAAAATCAACATCTTGGGGTCTCTTGTTTGCACCAAGATAAAGATAAAAAATCCGAAAGCTTATTGCGCATCTACAGACTATGCAACAATTCTACAACAAAATTAAATCCATAAATCCATAAATGTAGGAGGAGTTTGTGTCACATGCCACATGTGTCAAAATCCATAACTTTGGGCCTTTGTCAAAATCAACATCTTGGGGCCTCTTGTTTGCACCAAGATCAATATAAAAAATCCGAAAGCTTATTGCGCATCTGCAGACTATATGCAACAATTCTGCAACAAAATAAAATCCCTAAATCCAATAATGTGGGAGGAGTTAGAGTCACAAGAAAAGTGTGATGGACAGACGGACGGACGGACAGACAGAAGAAGGGTATAACGAATTCCACGAACTTTATTCTAAAGTGCGAGGATAACAAAGCCTTAACGAAGTTGGAAGACCTATTGATTTTGCTTCATTTCTTTATGTTATTCAGTCATTTAAAACGAGTTGATTTTGCAGTGTTTCTTATGGGGTCTCCTAAATGAAGTTTTGGGACAAATTCTGTTTGTACTCAAGTATAATAGATAAAACAATATGCTAATATGGCGCTTCTCTTTGCTTTGTGAACAAACATATATGCTCAAAATCCAATAGAGCATACTCGTATCGTACAACATCAAACCATCAATAATGTGCACCTATCATATTTCATTTACTACATATTTTGTAAAGAATAAAATATGAAACTTTTGAAATAGATGAATCACCCAAAATAGCTGCATCAAATGATAATCAAAGCTCCGATGGAGCTGAATCTCGAAGCCCTGATAATCTACACGTGGCAAAACTTCGTAGTCATCCAAAGAACTGCTGCATACATCTGCATGTATCAAGTTATTCCGTAATACGTGAAAATAATCGGATTGTGTGATTTCGCATGTCAATTTCAGTTCTATAAATATATGCAATACACAGTCACAGGTAAACAAATGTTATTTTCATCTTTGACAAATTACTGTGCGTCAGGTTCGTTGACCCAAGACGCAATATAAAAGAAAAAGAAACGAGTAATTTGATAAACATGCATATTGATTTCAATTTAATAAAACAACACCGTATTCAACTCAAAAAAATGGAGAAATATAATTTAAAAACACAATGTATACGATTTTGAAAGAAAATTGCGCACTATATTTTATCGGAAGCACGAAGATCATCTTTTAGAGCTGTTAATAGGCTTGAAGCCTCACATGATTTTTTCTTGCCATTTTAACACCTCTCCAGCCATTTCATGGCTTCGAGATAAAAATAATAGAAATTTACAACTTGCTTGAAGACACGGAACTGAAATCAACAGTGGAAATAGACCTTGCCGTTACCTAACAACGAGTGTTATACACTCTTATCTGTGTAACACGTCATACTTAATTTTTAATTGTTGTCGTTATTAAATTTATATATATTTTTGTTTGTTTGTTTCAAATATAACTTAATATATTTATAATTCCAGTTGCTATTGCAACGTCCAATTTCATTGGTCAACGTCACGAACAACAACGAAGTTATTTTTTCGATAAACTCTTCTTGCCCATTAATACGCTCCGAGGAAAATAGTGCAGTATATGATGACGTCAAATTCAGTGAAAATGTTGTTTTAATTTCAAAGGATTTGAATTATTCCTATATTAATTTGATATCGTTCGAGAAATTTGATTAGTGGAGAACTGATTACACGACCCACTTCATTTTTAGAGATTGACTAGACAACGGAATATCAAAAAGTTATATGACATGTTACTAAAAATAGTAATGCATATGGCAAGTTTCTATGAATGTAGCTCTATTCACTTTGATGTATTTTCTAAAGAATCAATTACATGTATATATTATACACACTGTAATTATATTATAGTGTTTTAACTTTTGAATATTCATTTTTGAAATATTTCAATTATATAATGCATTTAATTATTTAGAAAAGGATAAAAATGACCTTTTCAGTGTTTCTGTAAATTAAAAATATAACAATTGCAGTCTGTGAATGAGGTCGATACGATGTTATATCGACCTGGAAAAGCATATCGACCTCGGATTTCATCCTTGGTCGATATGCTTTTCCCAGGTCGATATAACATCGTATCGACCTCATACACAGACTATAATTGTATATTAATACAATATTTCGAAATCATTAAATGGAACCAGCTCACACTTGTAGCTGTTTCAATTTTAAAACAACCGTATTTGATAGTTATAAATTAAGATGACGAATATGGATTTATGTTTTTGCATGCAATTTTTCGACATATTCTATATCTAGTTTCAAACCCAATATTGTCATCTAAGAGCCGCTTCGAAGTTCTAAATGCTTGTTAGACATACTAGAAAAGAATATATCATATACTAATTTAAATATTTATAATCTGATTTGTTTAAATCGTGTCAAATGACATTTGAGATTTCGCTGGGTCAACCGGTTAGCATTGGGTCGCATAGGATGGTCAACCGGTAAACAAGAAAAAGTCGATATAATATAACAGTTACCACCGTAGATAGTGTGTGACCCAGCGGTTTCTCTCCCCTCGAATTAAGGTCACCCTCGAGCAAGCTCTCGAGTGACCTTAATATCTCGGGGAGAGAGACCGCTGGGTCACACACTATCTAGGCTATCGCTCGGTATAAAGTATTGACAAATATAAGGTCTGTCCATGTTCCAATTCGCATAGAACCCGCTTGCAATAATCTTCATTTGAATTTCTTAATTTATTTTAGCGGGTCCGCTAAGGCTACTTCTGGAGAGTAAGAAAAGTGTGACGTTTCCTGAAGAACTCCAGGGGGAAATGATAATATATATATATATATATATATATATATATATATGTTACAGTAAAAGTGTATTAATTAGTTATTATACATAATTACTGAAATTTCAGTAAATATGTATAATTACTAAACCTCTTAGTAAGTATACATAATTCCTAATTCTGTCCAGTAATTATGTATAATTACTGATTTTTCTCAAAGTTTTTCTACAAATTTACTGATTTGATTTCTGAATCAGTAAATTTGTATAAAATTTTGAAATTTAATGTCCACATCTTTAATATTATTTGCTTGATATAGTGAAATGTATCTTCTCCAAATCTATATATTTAACAGCATTTATGCAAAGTTGAACTCAAATAAAACTTTTTCATTTGCTCAGTGTTTTTATTTAAACAACCGATTACAACACAAAAGTCAGTTAGATGGATGAAAATTTGGAACCTTGCAATATCTTAACTTTTGTAAATTTCGTTGAAAACTAAGGAGCATCTCCCTCATGCAAATTAGCTAATTTTGTCCTTAGCTAATTTTGGCTTTACATTTAGATCATATTGGGTATTTGTTCTCAATCAGTTTTTGAACATCTTTGAGTTTATGGTCTGCACTGAAGAGACATAAGTTGTCGAAATACGCATATGCAGAAAATAAAACCACAGTAACTTCGGTATTAAGTTATCTGCGAATTAGAATAGCCATCATTAAACTGTTGAAGGTTGGAGAATCAGGAGTAATATATTTGTAGGACATTTTGGACGTTGAAAATAAAATAAAATATATGAATGGGTAAACTAAGGAGTATCTCCCTCATGCATAGCTCCGTCTTTAGCTGAATTTGGCTTTTCTATTTGGATACTTTTTGTTATTTGTTCTCTGTCAGCTTTTACAAGTTTTTCGGTGAATAGACTTCCAAAAGGTTTGATTTGATCTGCACTGACATCAGTTGTCGAAATGCGCATATGCAGAAAACAAAATTACAGTAACTTTGGTATTTTGTTATAAACATCGATGCTGACCCAAAAATCAATTTTTTTTTAAACTTGAAATAACTAAATTTTACAAAATTTTGTTTTAAACTAAGGACTATCTCCCTCATGCATAGCACTGTCCCTAGCTGAATTTTTGCTTTTCCATTTAGATCATTTTGGTTTTTTGTTCTCTATCAGCTTTTACACGTTTTTCGGTGAATGGACTTCCAAATGTTTTGGTTTGATCTGCAGTTCAGTGTCGAGATGTGCATTCAGAAAATAAATTAACAGTAACTTCGGTATCTTTATTTATTTACAAATTCATTCTAGCTTAGACATATGCCACAAAATGTTAATCCTCATTTTGTTTTCATTCATTTCTTTAGTTACATTACGGGTTGCCAGACTGCATACATAAAACGTTTCTACAAAAATACATTCCTTTGATTTGATAACCAAAACGCCTTATTCTTCTTGTTAAAATTACTGTGGTATAGGAATAGCATGTTTTAGACAATAGAAATCAGGACTGTAATGGTTGATAATATCTGCAATATATTTCTTTATAAGACAATTATCACTAGCTTTATGAAACATCATAGGAAGTTTATGAGTCATGTGAAATCAAGTTCTAAGGTATTTGGAATTTCAGAATAGTTACTGTCGCCATAAAAAGCCAAACAATACCCAAAAACGTGTTTCTACTGCAAGTTATGTTTTCATTTCATTTCATTACATGTTTCTGTATTAAGAAACATGTAAGGACAATTAATTTAAAGGGTCTCTCATATTGCCAAGAAATTCGATGGGAGTTCGTGTGAGAGATTATTGTGTTTGGCTTACGAACAAAATTGCATGTAAATATCGAAGTTTTGAGACTTATTGTTTTTTATGCGTATCATTTTGTTACATCTCCGAAAGAATTTTTTTTTAAAAATATGACAGTCCAATGTTTTTCACTATATCTATAACAAAGACTATTATCACTAGCTTCATTAAACTAGAAAGAGATTTTATGAGGTGCAATGCATTTTTTTTTTAATTTCAGCTCCTGAATTCTGACTTTATGATATAAGGTGGTGTCTAGTTGTGAAATCAGGTCTTCGAATTTGCAAATAACACACTTTACCATGTAAGCTGAAAAAATATGAACATTGAAACTGTTCCAATTTTACATAGAACCATCCCAAATTAATTCTGCCTTTAACGTCGCCTGCGGGCGTAGTTTTTTGAAAATTCTTGAAAATAAAAAAACAAACAAAAATTTCGTAATATCCACAAATTGTAGGGTTGAGATTGCGATCCGTTACTAATTGAGCAGTCAGGTATGGAACTAATGAAAGATTTGCAAAAGAAAGCGGAATGAAAGGTTTTATGTAAATCTAGAATTTAAAATGAAAGTGTGAAATCTGCCTGAAGCATATTTATGTATTCAATTTGCAAAAGATAATTGCAAATGTTTTGTTTCATTTGTGGGGGTTTTATTTCTACCTCCCTCGTAGCTTTCGAAGTCTTATGTTGACATTAAACATAAACTTATTTTAGTACGGCCTAATGGTTGTACAGGAAGTGCACAATTAAATGGTGAATAAAAGAATAAAAATTTTTAAAATAGTGCCTCGCGTTGCCATGAAAAAAAAAAAAAAAAATCTCCCCAAATTAGATGAAATAGAAAGGTAAAACTTCTTTTAAACTTAAGATAGCTTTTGCTCTGGAAACTGTGTAAACAGATCTTCGAATTTTTAAAATAACACATGTTGCCAAGGAAACGGGAAAATGGTTGAAGTGTTAAAAGTGTTCCAATTAGATGACAATTTACAAAAAGATATAATTATACAGAAAGTGTTCAACTCTCCAAATCCTTGAATATTTCCACAATGATAGTCGTTGATTTGAAAATAAAAAAGGGGGAAACTAGACTCTCTTCACATTATATTACACTTAAGAATTGCTAAGAGACGCCGAAAAGTATTTTTATCATAAAAATGACCGAGATGATGTTATTATCCCCGCACTTTCGAAGAAAGTTCGGGGATAATGTTATACCCTCCGTCTGTCCGTCCGTAAGTCCGTCACACTTTTCTTGTGACTCAAACTCCTCCTACATTTTTGGATTTAGGGATTTAATTTTGTTGTAGAATTGTTGCATATTGTCTGCAGATGCGCAATAAGCTTTCGGATTTTCGATATTGGTCTTGGTGCAAACAAGAGGCCCCTTGATGTCAATTTTTACGCATGTGGCATGTGACACAAACTCCTCCTACTTTTATGGATTTAGGGATTTAATTTTGTTATAGAATTGTTGTAGTCTGTAGATGCGCAATAAGCTTTCGGATTTTTTATATTGGTTTTGGTGCAAACAAGAGGCCCCATGATGTCAATTTGAACAAAGACCCAAAGATGTGGATTAGACACAAGTGGCATGTGACTCCTCCTACATATTTGGATTTAGGGATCAAATCTTTAAGCAGAATTGTTGCATATAGTCTACAGATTTGCAATAAGCTTTTGGAATTTTGGTTCCAGGTCCAACTTTGATAGATTTCCTGAAATGTAAAAGACACATATTTTTTTTTTAATTTTGGCATATTATCTTATATTCTGACAAGTGTTTGGTAAAAAACAAAATTCTGAGTACTTAGGATTCTGAAAGGCGGTTCCAATTTTGGTAAATTTCTTGAAAGTCTCAAAGACCACTTATTTTTTGGAATTCTACCTAGCAACCATACTTAAAATGTTTGTGTAGTTTAGGACAAACATTTTCATAAATTGGATTTCAAAAATATTTGATTCCAATTTTGGTAAATTTCCTTAAAGTCTCAAAGACCACTTATTTTTGGAATTCTACCTAGCAACCATACTTAAAATGTTTGTGCAGTTTGGGACAAACATTTTCATAACTTGCACTTCAAAAATTTTTGATTCCAATTTTGGTAAATTTCCTGAAGTCTCAAAGACCACTTATTTTTTGGAATTCTACCAAGCAACCGTGCTTAAAATTTTTGTGTATTTAGGACAAACATTTTCATAAATTGGATTTCAAAAATATTTGATTCCAATTTT
Organism: Modiolus philippinarum; assembly: GCA_002080025.1. Taxonomy (NCBI): domain Eukaryota; kingdom Metazoa; phylum Mollusca; class Bivalvia; order Mytilida; family Modiolidae; genus Modiolus; species Modiolus philippinarum. The sequence goes on along the minus strand of MJUU01036527.1, from coordinate 11,713 downwards.
GGTAAATTTCCTGAAAGTCTCAAAGACCACTTATTTTTTGGAATTCTACCTACCAACCATACTTAAAATGTTTGTGTAGTTTAGAATGAACATTTTCATAAATTGGATTTCAAAAATATTTGACTCCAATATTGGTAAATTTCCTGAAAGTCTCAAAGAACGCTTATTTTTTGGAATTCTGCCTAGCAACCATACTTAAAATGTTTGTGTATTTTAGTACAAACATTTTCATAAATTGGATTTCAAAAATATTTGAATCCAATTATGGTAAATTTCCTGAAAGTCTCAAAGAACACTTATTTTTTGGAATTCTGCCTAGCGACCATACTTAAAATGTTTGTGTAGTTTAGGACGAATATTTTCATAAATTGAATTTCAAAAATATTTGATTCAAATTTTGGTAAATTTCCTGAAAGTCTCAAAGACCACGTTTTTTGAATTCTACTTAGCAACCATATATCCTAGAATTCTTTTAGTAACAATAATGACTATCAACAGGTAGATTTAAAAAAGTAATGAAAAAAAATATGCCCAGGGTGTATAACAACTGTTTTCTGTGTCAAACAGGGAGTGCGGGGATAGCTGTCGTTTCCGATGTCGTATGAGATTTTAAAGTCTATGAAAACTGCAAGTCCCGGTTCCGGTTTTCGCTATGTTAACTTCCGGCGTGAGAATTGCAAGTTCCGGAAATGCGAAATATGCGGGGAAACCTCTGTTTTATTCAAACTGCGATGTGACATCTCACATTATTTTGCGAAACATTAAATTTTCTTATTAGCAAGAAGCACTGTTGGTCTTAATTTTCTGTCAGATTTAATTATGTATGTAAGTGCTTGTACTTTAGCGAAAATGACAGTACATCACGTTTCTCAGTAGTGATTTTATCAGGAAAGAAAAAAATGCATGGGAAGTAATTTTATTATAGCTTATAGAACTTTTGTATTTCTTTAGAAATATGTAAAACATGGCTCAACCTTCTTGGTTGTGATAAAAGTTGCAATGAAAAATAATGACCCTGAATGGTTAGATCTATATGGGATGGTTTTCTTGAGACTAGCAAATTTCATAACTATGATAAAATTCTGTTAAAGAATTCTGACCATATATTGTTATTTATTAGTTGGTTGGGTCATGAAATGTCATTCTGACCTTATGTTTGCAGATTTCATGGTTGTCGACAAAGTCTCTATTCATAATTATAACCATATTTGGCTATCTGTGCTCAGGCTGAGACCTAAAATGCCATTCTGACCAGAGGCTAGCTAGCAGATTTCATGGCTGTGGAAATAGTTGCGATTAATAATTATGATCAATTATGGCTATTTATGGTCAGGGTGGGTCATAAAATGTCATTCTGACTCCATGCTTTTAATTTTCATTGCTGCAGAACTAGTTGCGATAAATAATAATGATCAATTATGGCTATCTATGGTCAGGTTAGGTCATAAAATGTCATTCTGACCTTATGCTTGCAGATTTTATGGCTGTGGAATTAGTTGCAATTAATAATTATGATAAATTATGGCTATTTATGGTCAGGGTGGGTCATTTTGACCTCATGCTTGTAGATTTCATTGCTGCAGAACTAGTTGCGATAAATAATAATGATCAATTATGGCTAATTATGATCAATTATGGCTATTTATGGTCAGGGTGGGTCATAAAATGTCATTCTGACTCCATGCTTTTAATTTTCATTGCTGCAGAACTAGTTGCGATAAATAATAATGATCAATTATGGCTATCTATGGTCAGGTTAGGTCATAAAATGTCATTCTGACCTTATGCTTGCAGATTTCATGG
>MJUU01036526.1:189600-219443 GCA_002080025.1 Modiolus philippinarum | reverse complement strand
GACGACGACAACGACGACGACAGCACCATACCAATATACGACCGCAAAGATTTTTGCGGTCGTATAAAAATGGTAAACTTGATACTTATTTTTTAATCAAAAACTGTTTTGAACGAGAAAGTATTTAGATCTCAAACAATTCAAATTAAGACAAGCCATATGCAAATTAAGAATCAGTGCACATCCTTTGAGAATTGAGTGCGGCAGATACAAAAACATTGAGCGTCCAGAAAGACTTTGTATATATTGTTCAAAGGGTAAAGTTGAAGATGAGCAACACTTTTTAACCGAATGTTATTTATAAAATAACGAAAGAAATTTTTTTTCCTGTTTAGAGAAACTCTGTTTAAACTTTAGTGCAATGAATGATCGTTCAAAATTTATTTGGATTTTTTCAAATGAGAATTCTGATGTTCTAGACCTTCTCGGAACTTATATCCAAGAGTGTCTTGAGATTAGACGCCAACATGGTTGACTGTTATATATAGTGTGTATATTTATATTTCTACTGGTATTATCCCTGCTTGGCTCTGGTCTGACCGTTGGAAATATTATTATATAATTATCAGTTTATTACAATCGTTATACATATATATATATATATGTTCTCATGTTTTTTGTCTAATTTTGTATGTATGTATGTGTACCTGAAATGAATCTTAATCATTGTATGAAATTTGTATGCCCCTTGTGGGACCATTAATTGGAATAAACAATCTTATCTTATCTTATCTATGTTATACATTTTTAGGGGCCAGCTGAAGCCTGCCTCTGAGTGTGGGGTTTCCCATCGCTCATTGAAGATCCACAAGTCGCCTTAGGCTGTTGATTTTCCATTCCTGAGCGAGTGGTTGTCTGTTTCACATATTCCCCATTTCCATTCTTTTTTATATTACAGTAAAATGTTTTAAACTTCCAGTTGAAAAAAGGGGGGGTATAAAAGTAATTCCATTATTGTCTATAATGAGATTATAACATACCACTTGAGTTATTTTCTTCCAAGAATGATTCTAAAGCCAGAAAGTGTGCCATAGATTGCTCTGCGTTAGCCTCTAGCGCTTCCCCCACTTCTGTCTCTCTTTTCTTCAAAGATTTATCTTTAATCATGTTCAGGTTTATGGTCGACAGAAGGTTGTTTATCTGAGATTCTCCTAATCCGGTATGTAACATTCCTATCAATATAAAATCATAAAATTCATAGATATTTATTCTTCATAGCTAAACTCATACAATAGTTCAGTAAATGTTTCAAAGCATGTCTTTAATCATGCATGTTTATTTACAATTAAATTCCTCCTGAAAAGGAGCAGAAGAATCTACTTCTGCTATTAAAGTGTACTTTTCATAAATATTAGCATCAAGAAACACTGAATTCAGGATGGAATAATATGTTTATAGCATTTCATTGGCAGATTGGCCTTAATTAAACTCAAGCTCATCTAAAATTGCAGTGTTAGCTAAAATTAGCCACATAACAAACTGAAGGTAAATTAACCTTTCAATTCTGTTCTACATTTTAATATTTGTGTATCAGTATTGTTAATTCTTTTATATCTGATAAAGAATGGTTTATTTTCTAATTTTCTAGTAATACTTTCAGCTCAGAAGTGTACAAATTCAGCAAATATATATTATTCTACTAAACAAATAATTAATTTTACATCCACAAAAGTGACTTATGGTATCATATTTGCTAAATCCATGCTAAAGGCTAGTTTAGCTTCTACTCTTTGTCAGCTTTTGTTAGATAAGTAGAGAAAGATCTAAACCACTGACTCAGATGTGAAAATGACATATAAATATCAGACTTCAATTTGTATGTGCAGAAAGTTTGTAAATCTCATTGGTAGAATGTATAGGCACCCATCATATGTTAAAATATGTTATGCTGAAACTATGGTCTCACCGCATTGAAGTTTGGTCCAAAAAAATTACTTGTCACGCACACCACAGCGCTATCAAAAATTTCTGGGGAGAACACTGCACCCTGCCTTAGGGTGTGGGAATAGCCCGCCGTTCATTGAAGATCCATTGGTGGTCTTCGGTTGTTTATTCTGCTTTTTCGGTTGAGTTGTTGTCTCTTTGACATATTCCCCATTTCCTTTCTTATTCATATAACATGTCGTCACATACACATTCATTCCATATCCTTCTCTTTTACATGTTTTATGGGTAAACAACTTTATATTAGATTCCTTTATAACCTTTTTCACTTATACCGCATGTATATTAAATAATTCAAAAGATAATACTAGTCTGTGCTTGATCATTGGTCATGAGAATTGTGTCACGTACACTTATTTCACATCTCATTATTGTCTACTCTACATATTGTATTAAAAAATAAAGAAATTAGTAACTTTTGAATTTTATTTCAAACATGAACTGTAGTATATACATTTTGTATAAAAGGCCTTGCAGGTCATACTCTAATTAACTTTTTTGCAAGTGGAAAAACCATTGACACCCACCAGGTAAGTGGAAACAAACAATTTTTATTGAAAATTGATTTTTTGTTTGTGTTCTTACTCTATACAATTATCATAATTTGTCCAGAGGGGGACTTTCATTGGTAATGCTGGGATCAGTCTGAATCATATATCTATTTTTCCCTGGGGTGAACAGCATGATGGCATTGCTAAGATCTACTAGGTAAGCAATTTGATAAAAATCGATAATCTGTGCAAGATTTGTTTCCCTTTTGAAATGTAGTGTAAAGCAAAATTTTGTCCTGTGAAATAATGTCCAAATGTCCAAATAGGTTATGAAATTGTGTCCTTGCCTGTGAAAACTTGTCCAGGAAAAGACATTTTTCCATATTTAATTTTGTCCTATAAGACATTATTTCATGAGAAGGTATCATGGAATTATGTCCAGATAGTAGGGAGATTATTCAAAGTTTTGTGGGGGACAATATTTCATGCTATGAAATTTTGAACATTAAATGTAACCAATGTTCTAAATCATTATAGTATCATGAATTTAAAAGTCACAGCATTGTTGATAAAATTAATAATAATAAATACGTTAAAAGTAGTATCAAGAACTTATTTATAGGGAATGGAAAATAAACAATTATTTGATAAGTAGAAAAAGAGTGAAGAACATGAATAATGGCCCGTGGTATTGTGTCTGTACAACACATTCAATACTTATGAAAGATTCAAGTTTAATCAGGCTAATATGGCAAAGCTAATAGATATTGTTTTTGTAAAAATACACAAAAATTAAAATCCTTATCAAATCATCTGCTAAGATACTTTTTAATGTAAAACTTTTATTAGTACAAACATTTTTTTCCGTATGTAGACTCTTGGGACAAGCAAACAGATGAAAGGAAGGATGACTGGAAAGGAATAAAACAATATGCCCCATACTTTTGTAAATGATGTATAAAATAGAGCCAATGGATAGCCTCCTTCATACTGAAAATAAAATCTTCTTAGAATATACTTGATCAGCCCTTTGTTAACCCAATTGTGTATCTTGTGCTGGTTATTTAGTAATACAATGTAACAATTACATTTCAAAGATTTTTCAGAAGTTATTTTATTTGGTGAACTCCATTTCAATATGATATTGTGTCCATCAATGTAAATGGCTAAATTTTATTCTGAAATAAAAGTTAATGAATGGTGGACATTTTTTCACGGTGAAGGACATTATTTCATAATGAAATTGTGTCCTGGACAAAATTTCATTATGAAATTGTGTTCTAAGACATTATTTCATATGAAATTTTGTCTTTTGGACATTATTTCACAGAGGCAAAATTTTATGTTACAGTAGCAGCGCCTATTGTGTGCATTGTGTACATTGGAGGTTGGTTGCAATCTTCCTTTGTCAATTTTAAATTGCTGCAGCTTTATGAGAATAGTGTCACCTACACTTATTCCACATCTCATTGTAGTCTATGGTTTTATTTAATTTTTCCATTTAATGCATTAATTAACATCTTTACTTTTGCAGCTCATTTAAATCTTTCAAACATAATCATTCTAGGAATACGCCAAAACCACTGAAATGCTACTTTCACCTTATCTTTGATACTTTTTTCTTCTAAATGTCCTAACTTAACGCTGACGGATCCAGAGGGGGGTGTAGAGGGTGTACGCCCCCCCCCCCCCTTTTGAGCGGAAAATATAAAATTTTAAGCATAAAATTGTACAAAATTATTATTTTTGGCAAAATAAGTCCCAAAATTTTTCCGCCTCGCTATGCTTGGCGATTTATGCTCATTTTGTCCTGACTATGCCCCAACTTTCCTGCATCCGCCCCTGCTTAAATGTGTTATCCTTACCCATGATATTAAATATAATTACTTTATGATTGTGACCATAATTACTTACTGTCTGTTAATCTCACTTTGTGGAATGCCTTTTTGATAATTTTAAGGTCTAAACATTTTTAAAACCAAACAATTCTTTGTGAGTAATTCAGTCTCATTGAGTCTTTCAGTAAACCACCCAAAGGTTACAATTTATTTCAAACATTATATTTCTGGGGGTAAAACATTGTTTTGAATGGTGATTTTTCTATAGTAAAAAATCTGAGCACTAAAAATTGGGAAAAAATTTAAAACACAAAATAGCTTACCCTAAGAACTTTAGATATTTTCAAAATTATTATTTAAAATGTTTTCAATTAAGTTTTAATTTTTTTTGTTTTATACATGGCTACAATATCTATTTTTATAAAACCCCGCCAAGAAAGTTATCTCCCTTTACTATTGAAAATTCCATAGACAAAATGTTTTTGTGTACATGGAAGGCATTCCTGATCGGATCAAAGTAAAGTAAAGTGTTTTAGTTAAGACTAAGCTAAATGCATTTTCTGACCAAATATGATATAAATCTGGTGTGATTAAAGTAGTATAAATTGGAAAAAGCCATTCCACGAAGCAGGGTTAACAGACAGTAAGGTGAATGATGTGACTATTATTATTAACCTGTTGCAAGTTTCGTGTTGACATCAAATGTGGCAGGTCCTGGTACTGATTTCTCTTTATGGCCTTTTGATAGAGGAATTTTCGTTATTTCATGGCATAATTTGCAACATAAATACAACCAGCCATCCAGGCCTCTTGCTAGCACTCCACGGGCATCCTGAAGATTCAATGGTTCTTTGCAGGAGTTACAACCGTTCTGTAATCCATCAATAAGGAACTGAAATTCCACAATAAATCTGCAATGGTCCAGTGGCAGCACAGAAGGTGGTAGAATGCATTCTGGCACATCACATTGTCCATCAATGTCGAGCGTGTTGGTGATACAGTAACTGTGGTCTGTATTTTCGAAGAAATTTTCCGTTATTTCATTGCTCACATCGGTGTCTTTACCAGATGATGTTTGTTTGCCATTGTTTCGATTTTTTAGAAATAAAGGGATTTTAGATGAGGTTGTTGTTTTTGAGAATTTACCAGAGGAATTACGGTGGGAATGAACCATTTTTACATTTTCGTTACCAGGAAGTGAAAAAGAATGATTTGCGACATGTCGTTATTTGTTATGGTTAACAACCGGACGTTAAAAAAAGTTCTGTAAATTAGAGTTCTTTCTCATCAATCGTAGGAGTCTCTGCTTCATACTCGGGATAATGTTGGATATAGAATTTTTTATCTTATCAATAACGGCAACTCGGCATTCGACCTGCGCCGCCGGATGCGCAGTCTAATAGTACGGATCTACCTTAAATTTAAAAATATGCAATCAACAATGATGAAGTTCGTCTCTCTATGGCAAATGATAACAAGAACCTAATTTAGCCGTACTGCTGAGACAAAATCAAAGTTGCATTGGCGGATCCAGGGGGGATGTTCCGTGGGTTCGAAACCCCCCTTTTTTGGACAATCATGTATTTTAATGAATATCCTGATGTTTTACTAAGAAAACCCCCAGAAATTTCCCTTTATTTCTAAATCGGAACCCCCTTTTCAAATTCTCTGGATCCGCGCATGAGTTGCATGCATATATACATGTAAGACTACATTAACCTACAATGTACCATATACAGTAACAGAAATCCTAAATTTAAGGCCTAAATTTTTCTATAATAACTTTATTTTGATGTTGTTGTGTATAACTTTATACAAAATAATTTTTTGCTTTGACCGTTTATATCAGCAGTCGACAAAAACTTGTCAAATTTAGCAATAATTTATGGGGTATGGGTAGGTTTTATTAATATTTGCTACAAATGGCAAATACTTGAATTTGTTCATTTGTTACCTATTTTAAATGATACTAGATTAGTCACCTATAATATTAGGCAAAAGAAAGACACAAAAAGACCTATTAATTTTGTTGATCTGATCATAAAATATAGAATAATGGAAGTTTTGTTTTTGATACAAGAAATATTGGCAAACAATAATAGACGAGCCCCTTGTGGGCGAGTCCATTATTGGAATCAATATTTCTTGTATCAAAAACAAAACTTCTATTATTCTTTTTATCGGTAATTAACTAAATCATTTAATAGAGCAAATTTTGAAAATGAATGTTAATTTTCACATATCGTGAAATTGGCTAGTATTGATTAGTAAAAGAATTTGTACGATCCGGTAAGAGTCTCTATGGATGTATATTTCTTCGTGTCATTGATTCTGGTTGACAAAGTAGGCGTGGCCTAAGATACTTTTTGCCAATATTTTTTCGTATTCGGAGAGTAGCAAATACTGAAAAATATTTGCTTCTTGAGATCAAAGGAAACTCGTACAAATTACCGATAAAACATCTTCACATCATGTTAACATGCTTTACATAAAAAAAGAAATGCATTTAAAAATTTAAAAACAATTTTCAGAATTTGGAATTGAGATGCACTTTGAGTTCTATTGACCATCGCACATACGCAGTTTCAAGGAAAAGATCAAATTTTTCGTCAATATATAATAGGGTATAGGGATACGTTTAATGGCGGTATCGCACGTATAGGGCATAGAAATTGTAAAACACAAAAGCTCACAGGAGTCTGTACCACTCACCTGGACCATGGCTGACACAGACAGTTGAAATAACCGAATTACATATAATAATAGGCCTCGTTTTTACAGTACTGTGCAACTTAGCCCTTACCGTTTGACGAACGCGAAACGGATTGCTGACGGGATGTGAACGGATCGCTGACGGGAACGTGACGTGACGGGACGGGACGAATCGATTCACGTCCATAACAGTTCACGTCCAGGTACTCGTCATTTGACGAATACAATTCGTCAATTGACGAGAGAGGACTCGTCATTTAATGATATGCAAAATAATCAATAGATTAATAGATAATTGAAATTTTCCAATGAAACGAAACGAATTTAATCGTGATAAAGGTTTTTTACAAAATTAACATTTACAGTGACAAGGACTTGGCTATAAAAAGAATCTATAAATTGAAAATCAATAGTTAATTTCCTTTATTTTGTTAAGAACTCCACGAAAAAAGATGAAAATGATAAAAAAAAAAATATCGATCAATTTTAATCAAATAATCAATAATGACATTTTTGTCATTGCAAATGGACTTTTCACAGGGAAACTTTCCTTTTACAAATTATTTTGCTCAAAATCCCATGAAAATGTGATAAAAAATTACCTAAGAATCTTCATTTTATTCATTACATATACACTGGTCAGTGCGAAACTTTCCTTTTACACATTTATTTGTTGAAAATTCCATGAAAATGAAAAGATGCGATAAAAAATTACTTATGAAGCTTCATTTTAGTCATTACATATACACCGGTCAGTGCAAAACTTTCCTTTTACACATTATTTTGTTAGAAATTCCATGAAAATGAAAAAAATGTGACAAAAAATTACTTATGAATGTTCATTGTACTCATAACATATACACCGGTCAGTCCAAAACTTTCCTTTGACACATTATTTTGTTAAAAATTCCATGAAAAAATGAAAAAATTGATAAAAATTACTTATGAATGTTTATTTTACAAATAACATATACACCGGTCAGTGCGAAAATGTCCTTTTACAAATTAATCATGTTAAAAATGCAATGAAAATGAAAAAATGTGACAAAAAATTACTAATGTTTAGTCATTACATATACACCGATCAGTGTGAAACTTTCCTTTTACACATTATTTTGTTAGAAATTCCATGAAAATGAAAAAATGTGACAACAAATTACTAATGTTTAGTCACTACATATACACCGGTCAGTGTGTAACTTTCCTTTGACAAATTATTTCTTTAAAAATTCCATGAAAATGAAAAAATGTGATAAAAAATTACTTATGAATGTTCATTTTACACGTAACATATACACCAGTCAGTGTGAAACTTTCCTTTTACAAATTAATCATGTTAAAAATTCCATGAAAATGAAAAAAATGTGACAAAAAATTACTAATGTTTAGTCATTACATATACACCAATCAGTGCGAAACTTTCACTTTACACATAACTCATGTTCAACATTCCATGAAAATGAAAAAAAGTGATAAAAATGTACAAATGAATCTTCATTTCAGTTATTACATATACACCAGTCAGTGCAAAAGTTTCCTTTTTCACATTATTCTGTTAAAAATTCCATGAAAATTAAAAAATGTGATAAAAATTACTTATGAATGTTCATTTTACTCATAACATATACACCGGTAAGTGCGAAACTTTTCTTTGACACATTATTTTGTTAAAAATTCCATGAAAATGAAAAAAGGGATCAAAAATTACTTATGAATCTTCATTTTAGTCATTACATATACACTGGTCAGTGCAAAAGTTTCCTTTTACACATTATTCTGTTAAAAATTCCATGAAAACTAGAGGTACTGCTGAACGCAGGAGGGCCCCGCAAAAGGCAGTCACTTCCTTTGTACCAAATTATCAACATTTGTTTATGAAAATATTTCAAAATAAAAAGTTAAAAAGTATCCGCAAACAGCAAGTAGTGGCACGGCAAACCTGAATATAGCTTACACGATACAAATCATCATCATGAAGCTTTACACCAAATATCAAATCATTCCCAGTTGTAAAGGCCAAGAAAACTTTGACAAAAATTTTCATCCATAGAGTGGTACAATAAAAAGTTAAAGTATCGGCAAAAAGGAAATAGTGGCATGGTAAACCTGAAAATAGCATACACAATACAACTCATCATCATGAAGCTTTAGACTAGATATGAAATCATTCCCATCTGTAGAAGCCCAGAAAACTTTGACGAAAATTTTTCATCCATACAGTGGTTTAATAAAAAGTTAAAGTATCGGCAAAAAGGAAGTAACCTGAAAAATACTTACATGGTTCAAATCATCATCATAAAGCTTCAGACCAAATATGAAATCATTCCCATCAATAGAAGCCCAGAAAACTTTGACGAAAAATGTTCATCCATAGAGTGGTATAATAAAAAACTAAAGTATCGGCAAACAGGAAGTAGTGGCACGGCAAACCTGAAAATTGCTTACACAGTACAACTCATCATCATAAAGCTTTAGACCAAATATGAAATCATTCCCATCTGTAAAAGCCCAGAAAACTTTGACGAAAATTTTTCATCCATAGAGTGGTATAATAAAAAGTTAAAGTATCGGCAAACAGGAAGTAGTGGCACGGCATACCTGAAAATTGCTTACACGGTACAACTCATCATCTTAAAGCTTCAGACCAAATATGAAATCATTCCGACGTGTAGAAGCTCAGAAAAGTTTGATGAAAAATTTTTATCCAAAGAGTGGTATAATAAAAAGTTAAAGTATCGGCAAACAGGAAGTAGTGGTATGGCAAACCTGAAAATTGCTTACAAAGTACAACTTATCATCATAAAGCTTCAGACCAGATATGAAATCATTCCCATTTGTAGGAACCCAGAAAACTTTGACGAAAATTTTTCATCCATAGAGTGGTATAATAAAAAGTTAAAGTATCGGCAAACAGGAAGTAGTGGCATGGCATACCTGAAAATTGTTTACATGGTACAACTCATCATCTTAAAGCTTCAGACCAAATATAAAATCATTCCCGCGTGTAGAAGCCCAGAAAACTTTGACGAAAAATGTTCATCCATAGAGTGGTATAATAAAAAGTTAAAGTATCGGCAAACAGGAAGTAGTGGCATGGCAAACCTGAAAATTGCTTACACGGTACAACTCATCATCATAAAGCTTCAGACCAAATATGAAATCATTCCCATCTGTAGAAGCCCAGAAAACTTTGACGAAAATTTTTCATCCATAGAGTGGTATTATAAAAAGTTAAAGTATCGGCAAACAGGAAGTAGTGGCACGGCATACCTGAAAATTGCTTACACGGTTCAACTTATCATCTTAAAGCTTCAGACCAAATATGAAATCATTCCGACGTGTAGAAGCTCAGAAAACTTTGATGAAAAATTTTTATCCAAAGAGTGGTATAATAAAATGTTAAAGTATCGGCAAACAGGAAGTAGTGGCACAGCAAACCTGAAAATTGCTTACACGGTACAACTCATCATCATAAAGCTTCAGACCAAATATGAAATTATTCCCACTTGTAAAAGCCCAGAAAACTTCGACCAAAAAAATTGTTGACGGACAGACGGGCGGACAGACGGACGGACGGACAAAGTGAAAACTATAGGGCACCCGCATCTCGATACGGGGCCCTAATTAAAAAATGTGATAAAAATTACTTATGAATGTTCATTTCAGTCATAACATATACACCGGTCAGTGCAAAACTTTTCTTTTACACATTATTTTGTTAAAAATTCCATGAAAATGAAAAAAATGTGATAAAAAAAAATATTTATGAATCTTCATTTTAGTATTTACATATGCAGAGGTCAGTGTGAAACTTTCCTTTAACACATTATTTTTTTGAAAATTCCATGAAAATGAAAAAAATGTGATAAAAAATTACTTATGAATGTTCATTTTACTAATAACATATACACCGGTCAGTGCGAAACTTTCCTTTGACACATTGTTTTGTTAAAAAATCCACGAAAATGAAAAAAAAAAATGTGATAAAAAATTACTTATGAATCTTCATTTTAGTCATTACATATACACCGGTCAGTGCGAAACTTTCCTTTTACACATTATTTTGTTAGAAATTCCCTGAAAATTAAAAAAATGTGATAAAAATTACTAATGAATCTTCATTTTAGTCATTATATATACACCGGTCAGTGCGAAACCTTCTTATTACACATTATTTTGTTAAAAATTCCATGAAAATGAAAAAATGGGATAAAAAATTACGTATGAATCTTCATTTTAGTCATTACATATACACCGGTCAGTGCGAAACTTTCCTTTTACACATTCTTTTGTTTAAAATTCCATGAAAGTTTAAAAGTGAGATAAAAATTACTTATGAATGTTCATTTTACACATAACATATACACCGGTCAGTGCGAAACTTTCCTTTTACCCATTTATCATGTTAAAAATTCTATGAAAATGAAAAAATGTGACAAAAAATTACTGATCTTTAGTCATTACATATACACCGGTCAGTGTGAAACTTCCCTTTATTCATTATTTTGTTAAAAATTCCATGAAAATGAAAAAAATGTGATAAAAAATTACTTAAGAATCTTCATTTTAGTCATTACATATACACCGGTCATTGCGAAACTTCCTTTTTACACATTATTTTGTTAAAAATTCCTTCAGAATGAAAAAAATGAGATAAAAATTACTAATGAATCTTCATTTTAGTCATTACATATACACCGGTCAGTTTGAAACTATCCTTTCACACATTATTTTGTTAAAAATTCCATTAAAATGAAAAATTGTAACAAAAGATCACTAAGAAATCTTTATTTAAGTCATAACAAATGCACTGTTCAGTACAAAACTTTCCTTTAACACAACATTTTCTTCGAAATTTCATGAAAATGAACAATTTTTGTGAAAAAAAAACACTTATAAACCTTCATTTAAGTCAATGCAAAATCTAGCAGTCAGTGCAAAACTTTTCTTATACACATTGGTTTGTTTAAAATTCAAATATAACTAAAATAAATAATCAAAACTGACTTATTTTGACTTTTAGTCATTTCAAAGGCACTAATCAGTGAGAAATTTTCCCTTTACTCATTATTTTGTTTAAAACTCGATAAAAATGGCAAATTTTGATGAATAACACCCGTCAATGCAGCAATTCCTTTCGAACTTTATTTTATTAAAGACTCCCTGAAAAGGAAAACAGCAATAATTTATTGATAGCAAAAAGATTGATCTGTTGCGATGATGTACCGATCGTGTACTCACTGGGTGAAACGAATCTATATTTCGCAAAATCTATCACCCGAGATATCACGTGATATATGGACGAATCTGGACGCGAGTTGGACGAATATGTTCTCGTCATCCGTCACGTTTCGCGTCAATTGACGGGTTGGACGAATAACAAGTCGTCACGTTAATTAACTGATCGCTGACTGCTCCCTGAAGAACTGATGACGGCTGACTGATCGTTTTTTCTGTAAGGGCTACGTTGCATAGTACTGTAAGTGTGTTAATATACCTTGAGGGTATTTGCTTCAAAATTGAACTATATGTCCTAATGGTAAACATTTTGGATAATTGTCACGTTTTTTTAGGGAAACCACTTCAGTAATGAGCATAAAACCATCAACTTTGAAGAGCACCACCGAACAATTGTGCCAAGGTTTGGTTTCCTATAGGGTACAATGTTTAACAAAGTTCCCAACTGGCGGTGATCTTCGATGAAGTGCAGACTTGCCCGACATATTTTTAAAGGGGTCCACCCGAAACCTAATATGACAAAGTTTGGATAAAATTGGCGTTGTTGTTGCAAAGGAGATCTTTGAATGCTTTCCCATAGGGTGCAATGTTAAACTATGTTCCCATCAGATTTTCTTTAAAATTGCAGGATTGGTAGCTTTTGTCATGTTCATCGATTGTTGAAATGCACATATGCAGAAAATAAATCAACAATAACTTCGGTATTTTGTTATTTCATCCCTAGCCAAATTCTTCATGTTTGTAACGTTTTTCGAGTTATTTAACAAAAACTGCCATCTACCCCGATGTTTATTATTTATGTTGTTTGACCTAGCCTTTGGAGATGGAATATAACAAACCTGAAACTAGATACCCTAGTAATGGTTCAGTTATAGTTTTGTTCTATTTGACTCAGTGGTATCAGAGGAGAAGATTTTTGAAAGTGAGCTAACGAGGGACTGACCGACGGACGACAGACGCAAAGTGATGGCGAAAGCTCACCCTGGCATCGCCATGTGAGCTATAATGGGTTCCTTAAAAAGTTCATACAATAAGCAATCACTTTAGGTTATGCTCGTATTAACATGTTTTATTTTAAAAAAAGAAGAGGAGATGTAAGGAGATGTAAAAGGGGTACACGGGGGGGTATTTCTACCCATGGACTTTATATACATTTAATATATAAGAGAGTTACAATGAATATAAATCCGTTGAATCTTATTACCACAGGCCTCGAAGTAGGATTTAATTCAAGGTCACCAGTTTGACCACCGTCCCTAAAATTTTGGAGGCCAAGCTAACATATGTTAAGTATTTTTTTTTAAACATTCGGTGAGTTGAGTTTTGGTGGTCAATCTCACATCCATTTAGTAGACTTAATTGAGGGTTGTTACCAGCAATTGAAATATACGCCATGTATCAAAATTAAGCCTAATTTGATATGATTATACATGTATCGTGTTTATGTTTAACTTGCTGCAATACTGAGAATACTTTTATCGTCGTATGAACAATGCAGTGATGCTTCTTTCGCTTGACTACGATAAAAAAAAGAATAGGATAAATACCTAGGTATGTACACTCAAACGACAATTGGTCGAAACAGTCTCTTTATTGGTATAAAGGTTCGGCTGTTCCATTTATTGTCCGATAGGTCTTTATAGCCAGACACTTTGAAGCTGGAAACATATATGTTTTAATACACAGGATATTTAATTAATGGCTGGTCAATTATACAGGTCGGAAATACTAAGTAAATAGAGTATTTAATTTGTCAAATTATAAAAGTGATATTTTTTAACTTGTTTGTAACCTTTAAAGATATTTTTGGCTTTTGATTTTTTTTCCCAAGCATATTTTGCATGTTGAAAACAAATATTACCTAAAAATTGGTCTAAACACGCATGTACATTCAAAGAGTAAATATTTGTAGTACTAACAGGTATTTCATAGATATATATAATTACTTTGTTCAAAAAAAGTTAATGGGCGTTTCTTGATTAGATGGTAGAAGCACAATTATTTAGCCTCTGTTTAAGATAATAGTTCTAGTTTCCAAAAGTTAATCTTTGTCATATTTTCAAACAAAGTAAAAATACATCACAAATAATTGATGTCATGCATAAATAATTTACATATGACATTAGCTAAATCCATGTAATTTTCTCTACAAACATGACGCTTACTGCGAAACATTTTTTTGCAGCTGTTAAAAGTCTAATTTAATCTATCACACAATAAAGTAATGCACATTCAGTCCATGTTAACTCGATCATGTGCCTAAATAATATCTCAAGTCATTACTAATAGACGTTATTCGTTTATATTTTCTCTTCCTTTACCAAGCGAGGAATAACAGTATACAGTAAATTGGTAGAAAATTTCAACCATAGGCCACAATCTACAAGGTAACTTCACTAGAAAAAAGAAACATGAAAGACAAACGTAAACAATGATAGGAGCTCGGGAAAGTTTTACTTGGTTCATGCACTAATGCAATGACAAAAGCTAGCAGTAGAGTTAAACAAGTTTATGTGTACCCAAACTCGCA
Source organism: Modiolus philippinarum (assembly GCA_002080025.1). Taxonomy (NCBI): domain Eukaryota; kingdom Metazoa; phylum Mollusca; class Bivalvia; order Mytilida; family Modiolidae; genus Modiolus; species Modiolus philippinarum. Next base: position 204,690 of record MJUU01036526.1, on the reverse strand, counting down.
AAACTTTTATGGAAAATATGTGAAGTAATTGATGATTTTGGAAACAGTTCTGTAATTGTCACTGGAGATTTTAATCTAGTACAAAACCAGTCATTAGACACTTATAATTATAAAAATATTAATAATCCTAAGGCAAAGTAAAAGAATTCAATATGTGCGAAATTTTATTCTTTTTTATCCTTTTAGAGAAATGTTTCCTGATAAGAAACAATTTACATGGCGTAAGCGAAACCCCCTTAAGCAAGCTAGACTTGACGTCTTCTTAGTTTCCAAATGTATATATCATAATGTATCTGACACTAAAATATTAAATAGGTATATGGTCTGATCACTCGCCAGTACTTCTACAATTAAAACTTGATGATTTTAAAGTAGGGAATGGTCTTTGGAAATTCAATAACTCTTTTTTATGTAACCCTGATTTCGTCAAAACTATTAAAGAAACAATAGATCATACAAAAAAATAATATGCATGTTTGTTATATATAGTAGAGACTCTCTGGATGAAATAGATCACCTTGATATATAATTTATGGTAAATGATCAGCTATTTTTAGAGACTTTGCTTATGGAAACAAGGGGAAAACCATTTCTCATGCATCGTTTAAAACAAAGAAAGGGACAACATTGAAAAAGAAATTTCAAATGACATTAAAAAATTAGAAGAAAATGTTCAAGCAGAAACTTTAGAAGTTATTGAGCAAAAAAGTTTGAATTGAATATCTTATGACAGTCGAAGATTCATGGGCATTTTATAAGATCAAAAAATGTAATGGATTGAAGAAGGTGAAAAACCTTCTAAATATGGTCTTAACTTAGAAAGAAAAAAATTATAAACAAAACAATTCCTAAAGTTAATGCTAAGGATGAAATTCTACATGATCAAAATCAAATTTTAAATGAAGCAAATAATTTTTATAGAGATTTGTATACTGAAAGAAAAGTAAAATATACTTTAGATCTAAATGTTTCCTTGTACGGATATTCCAAAACTTGATAAAATTACAAAAACCTCTCTTGAGGGTGAGATATTATATTCCGAACTGACATCTGCAATTAAACAATGAAAAAAAGCCCAGGGTCTGATGGTTTTACGACTTAGTTCCTTTGGATTGATAAAGGCAAATTTGTTTTAAGATATATTAATTATGGCTATAGTAGGGGGAGATGTCAGTTACTCAGAAAGAAGGTATTATTACATGTATGCGAAAGGGAGATAAACCGACACAAAACATGAAAATCTGGCGGCCAATTACATGTAGCTTGCTAAATATTGTTTATAAAACTGCTTCAAGCTGTATAGCAGAACGTATAAGATCTGTTACCAATTTTGAAAAGCAATGATCAAACAGTTTTTTTTTCCTGAACGATATATAGGGAGAATCCTCGTCTAATATATGATCTATTTTTATTTACAGAAGATAATGTTATACCTGGAATACTCCTCCTTACTGATTTCGATAAGGCATTCGACTCCATTTCATGGTCTTTTATTGAAAATCTAATGAGTGCTTTAATTTTGGTTATTCAATAAAATGTGGGGTGAAAACTTTTTAGCTGTTACACAAAATAATTTCTTGTCAGAGTTTTTCGAAATTCGAAGAGGTCTCAGACAAAGGGATGCTCTTTCACCATATTGTTTTACTTTGTGCGGAAATTCTTGGTATACTTGTTCATCACGATAAGGATATAAAAGGTTAAAGTAAAGACGATACAGAATATTTAATTTCTCAGTATGCAGACGATACATCATTAATTCTTGATGGTTCGCCAGACACTTTGGACGCATCTCTTCGTTTATTTAACAGATATGCAGATATGTCAGGGCTTAAAATAAATTTAGACAGGACAGAGGTGGTGTGGATTGGAAAAAAGATTTAGCCAAGAAACTATGTGTGTAAAGTGGGGACTGAAGTGGGGTTCCAGCAGTTTATTTTATTAGGAATTAAATTTTCTATGGATTTTGAAGAGATGGAAATCTTAAATTATAGTCCGAAAATTAAAGAAATAGATAATATCTTTAAACAATGGTGTAATCAAATATTGTCTCCGAATGGAAAAATAACAGTCATTTAAACTTTGGTTATTTCTAAATTAAATCATTTATTCCTTACAATACCCTGCCTAAATGACAAGTTGTTGAAAGAATTGATGGGTAAAATATATTCCTTCATATGGGATGGTAAACCAGACAAGGTCAAGAGAGATATTCTCTGTCAACCATATAGTCTAAGGGGTTTAAAATGTTAAATATTGACATGTTCATTAAAGCATTAAAACTAACATGGATTAGGAGAATATTAAACGGCAACACAAAATTATCAAAATTATTTTTCTTCTCTGAAATATAAGTATAAAAAGCTTATCATACCTTGGTCCTTTTAAGAATCTTAAAAATCCATTTTGGGATGAGGTGTTTACTGCTTGGAATGATCTCCAGAGAAAGGAGACTTTTACAAATATAAGTAATGTTACACTTAATAACTACTATCTGGAAAAATAAACAAATTCAGATAGGTAATCATGATGTATGGTACAAGGATTGGTCAAAATAAGGTATTTGGCTAAATAAATTATCTAATTGACGAAACCGGACAATTATTGACATTTGTTAAATTTCAAGAGAACAACCGAATTAAAACAAATTTCCTACATTTCCAAGGTATAATTTCAGCAATAAAAAATATCTGAAAACACTTAATCTTTCTGAAAATGATTTAAGAAAATTACATGGCCACCAATAACCAAATAATTTAAACATATTTTTAGGTCTCCTAAAGGATCAAAGGATATGTATTATGTGTTAATCAGCCACATTATCACCCTTAATTGTGAAAAAAAATGGTCTGAATTAGAACTGGAATCATTTACATACTTTACCATTCAAGACAACAAATAGCTCTAAATTGCAATGGTTACAGTATAGAATATTCCACAGAATTTTACGAACAAATGATTTTTTTGTTTAATTGAGCATATATTTTGGTAGTGTGATAAGACAAATTAATTATGGTTAGACTCAACTAAGTGGATTTTTAAAATACAGAAGTAATACTCCCAATAAATTTAGAAACTATTTAATTTAGTTTGCCAGACAATCAGGAAACAAATTATGTCAAAAATTTAATATATTTGCTCTGCAAATTCTATATATATAGGACAAAGCTGTCCAGAAACCAATTTAATATAACAGGGCTTAAAAATTAATTAAAAGCAAATCTTTTCATAGAGAATACATTTTTATAAAAATAAATACTTCTAAAGGCAAATATTTCCTGGAACCCATGGTCCCCAACATTGAACTAGTAACATAATATTTTAAAAGTATATTGCAAAGGGAATGAATGAGTGAAAGAAATTAGAGAACATGAATGAGTGGTTCAGTGCCTAACTTTGTTTGAATGATTTTGGGGAAGCACCACAATTTAGGCAGTGCGATGAGTGTCAACAATATTATCATTTGTTTTGTTTCTCTTTGTTAATAACATTTGCAGTTGAATGTGGTCTTAAGAAAGTGAGAAGTCTCTATGCAATATTCAAAATGTAAATATTGTAATTAAAAATTAATTTTTAAAAAAGGGAAATGTATCCATATTAAAAGTAGTAGAAATTATTTATTCATGCCAATTTTCTCCATATCTATCACCCTCAGAGATAATTTGTATTTATACACATAAATATATATTCCAGTTTTGCAGTGCATTACCACCTTACTTTTCAAGAAATTTATATATCAATTATGTTATTAGTATTGCCACATCCACATTTAAGAAGTATTCACCATATATTTGTAATTATAAATAAAACCAATATATAGGCAAGCAAGTTATTTAATGCTTTTTAATTTGGATTTATGGTTTTAGAATTTCCGCTTTCCTCGTTCTTGCTTCGGTATTGCCGATGTATTTTATACTCTAGTTATTATACTTACTAACCAATACTGACAGAAGCTATTTATTTTTTATACTAACAGTAATGAGGCTGGGATAAGGTACCGGTATTTTATGTTTTTGAACTAACAAATGTTCAGATTTAAATAAAGAAAATTACCTAATTCAAAAAAAAAGTTTATGTGTACCCAAACGTTCTATTTTTCCTCCTGTCCGTTCTCTATAGTATATCAAAGTAGGGGTGAACCGAACCATTAGAAAAAAATGCATAATTCAAGGACAAAACAGGAAAAACGTAGACACGGACAAGTACAAAGATGAACGACACTGACCCAATAAAAACATGGGCGAGATCAGATGCAACTGTAGAGTAAGCATTCCTTGCTTATATCAGACACCCACTGTGTTGAACATGTCATATTCGGTAGTAAAGTCAATTCCGGTAGAGGAAACAACAATCTTAAGCGTTTGAAGATAAAGATCTGTTGTCATCTGGGAAACATATATTCCATAGTAACCGACAAGATGGTAATGTCGACTGAAAAACTTTTGCAGTGATGAGTCAAGTTATTGGTAACGTATATGTCCTTCATGAGCAACCGGGCTCTAAGAAGGAGGTCATTGTACCGACCACCAGCCCTTGAAAAGCAAATTACTTGGAAGATGTAAACTCAATTTGTTGGCGCTGTTGGAATGTTGAAAAAAGAAAAGGAAAGTTGATTACTGGAAAAATGAAGTCATCGCGTTGTCATACTGTTTAGTTTGTAGTCTGCATCTGTTGTCAATTTCTAGATGTAGACCAATGAATGAGGCCAATGTGGAAGTGTCGAATAAAACCAAAATACAGGTAGACTACTAACTATAAGACCACCATCTTGAAACAAATGATACCGGTATGTTTACCCTCTTATTGAGGATAAATTCATTGATTAATATAAGACATTATTTAGAAAAATATGTGAAGGAGTTCACGCCGCTAGTCTGTTGGCTAACTCAAAGAGTCTATTCTACTGGTACAACACTGTCGTACTGCGGAGGAAAAATCAAATGAAAAAGACACAGGTTTAATAAAACATTGACATTAAATTTATAACAAATTCATTTTTCCAGTTAATTGAAAATACTTTTATCCACAATACCTATCCAAAATCCGTTGAAAAAGCGCTGTACTTATCTGAATGTACGTTTAAGACTGCACACACCAAAACCAATATAGGAAAGAGAAAAGATAACAGTAAACAACTACAATGGCCGTAAAGTATAATTAGAGGCCACAATCCACAAGACAACTGCACTAAAAAATCACAACGAGATCTTGAAAAACAAAAGCAAAAAATAGTACATAACGTTATTTAGAAGGATATGTTCAATAGTGCTCGACCTTAAACCGTAGCTTAAAGAACCAAGTCTGCTGGTAAAATACTTTCACATTACGGAAGAAAATCAGAAAAAAAACTCAGAACTTTCCGAAGGCTTGGTAAAGAGTCATCTTGTACAGTTGGTTGCAAACATAACCTCTCATAGAGTTAACTTGGACCAGTCATAAAAGCAACTCTAAGTTGACTTAGAACAGGTATCAAGTCTGCTCTAGAACTCCTTTAAGTATGCTCTAGAATCCTGAACGTTCTTGTCAGACCTGTTCAACCCATGACCATTCTACGTAAGTCTGTTCTGGCCATGACAGTTCTACTTAAGTCTGCTCTGGCCATGACTGCTATCATCTGACCCGTTCTAGCTATGACCGCTCTCATACAAATTTTTGTGACAGCCTTGAAAAATAATCATTACGCGTCCAACATTTACATGTATCTCATATATTTCGTGTTTAGTTATATTATAAAAACAAAAATAATGTTTAAAAACTTGAAATTAAATAGAATTATAAAACGAATTATTCAGATATAAAATTCTATTTTGCCGTGGAACAAATTATACAGATATAAAATAAAATTTTACCAATAAGTTTTATTTTTTGAATAATTATTTACCTTTGTTTTTCCAGGTAAATCTTAAAAAGTAAGAGTTTATTTCCTTCTCGAGACGGTATACTCGAAATTTGAGTTCGCAATAGCTTTCCTTAAATTTATTATCATAAAGTAAAAAACTGAATTAGGGGGGGGGGGTAGACCTGGGGAAGGCTCAAATTTTCCACTCGTTCAATTTTTTTTTAATATTCTCAGTATTAAAACTAAACATGTTCATGTCGACTTCAAGCAATTTTCAACAATTTTTACCGTCCCGTTTCATGGCTAGTGGTCATCAAAGATACCCCGTTTCCTCATATTATTTGTTCTGTTCAGGACTTGATTGTGGTGTCTAAAACTGGCTCTAGGCTGTGTTTGATTTAAAATTATTTCAAATGCAAAATTCTGTAGTTTGGACATGTTTTGGGTCGTTTTAATCTGGATATGGGATGTCGTCTCCTTGACATTTACCCCATTTCCTTTCTTTTTGATATGTGTGAAAGTCAGCATGAATAATGAGAGTAAATTTAACTAGTTTGAACTGAAATCCATGGGTATTCTGAACAGTAAAGGCTGAAATGTTTGCTCTGATTTGATCACTATTAAACACTTCTTCTAAAAAATTCTGTCATTCAATTTTCACCTAAAACTGAGAATAAAAAGAAAACTAGTATATGTGAGATATATAAAAATTTTAGAAAATTTTACCGTCCCATTTGTTCTAAATTTAGAATTAAGTTAGTAAAAATCAATAAAATTACAGAATCTGTGCTATAAATTACCTCCCTTGGAAGAAATCTGACTTTTACATATTTCAATTTTCTTTAGACGGCATTGCAAATATGAAGCGTAAAATGCACTCATTATAAATAACTGGATGTTGTTTATTTGTTTTCATGACAAAATAAATATTTATTTGTGTGTGGAAAATTTATTTTACAATTTTTAAATTTTAATCATACCTATTGTAATGATTCTATTTGTTTGGATCAGTAATAAAAAAGTGAAAAACAGAGATATCTCCTCCTATCCCAGGTCTACCCCCTTAAATTAAAAGGAAAAATGTCAATAATTATCAGAGTACGTTAACTGAAACAAATAATTATTGAAGACATCGTAAAATAAAATAGTTATTTATGTCTTTAGTATTTAACAGGTGTCGAGCTCGAGAAACGGGAAATTCCGACACATCTTATTTAATATTCAGTTTAAATTCTTGGAAAAATACGTACGTGCCCAGAGCAGACTTGGCAAGAACAGTCATGACCAGAACAGACTTGGCAAGAACGGTCATGGACAGAAAAGACTTGGGTAGAACGGTCATGGCTTAAACAGATCTGACTCTAGGACTCTTCTAAGTATGCTCCGAGTAAACTTCAAGTTAAGTTTGAGCTGTTCTCGTGACTGCTCTCAAAATTAACTTGGACGAGAGGTTATATCTGCACCCACTGTATTTCAGTAAGCATCGGTAGTATCAGTGAGAGGACAGTACACGTGTAAAATCTTCAGTTCATTAGATTCCAATTACAACATAATGTATTTTTTATCAGTTTCTGTACTGATATACATACTGTGCAAAAACAAATGAATAATACTTTTTAATTTTTTTAATATCCCGTTCGGAGACGTCAAAAGCAGGGTCCAACCTTAGCATCGTAGCGTTTAAACATATTGAGAAATAAGAGCTTTGTCTTTTTATATATGCTACAGTTTCGAAGTTCAATATATCAGTTTTTTTAAACCACTATCAAATTTGTGGAAATAGAGCTGATATGCACTTTCACTAAGTCACCAAGTGCATTTGACATAGAGCAAAACAACGAAGTTTATAAAAGAACATTAAATATAATATACTGACAAATGCATTTCACCTGATATAGAACATAATCTACATTTTTGATGATTGAAAACTTAAAGGCTACAGAAAGGTAAGCTTGTAAAAATGATTTTCGAATTCCCCCTTTCCCCATTCTTGCTTCGGTATTCGTTTGCCGATGAACTGTAAACCGGGAAATGTTCGCGCCGTCTTTATTTCGCGGTAGATTGACAGGATTTTAGTTCGCGCCGTTTTGAATTCGCGCTGCCAAGTTGTTGGCTATTGACTTCAATAATAGATATGTATATTCGCGCCGTTTTATTTTCGCGCTTCCATTTAAAACGCGAGAATCGCCAAAATAAAACTAACGCGAAAATTTCCCGGTTTACAGTAATTAAAAAATAAAATTTACAGGAACTTCAGTATTTTGTTACTGAAAAATAAAATATGTAGGAATGGGCAATAAATGATAAAGTAAGTAACCGTCAGTCAAAAGAGGAACAATCCATGGACAATGGCAACATCAGAAACACTAAGAAACAAAGACACCACATGATTACGGAACAAGAAAGAAAAAAAATGAAGATACACATACAGATAAACAACACATACCCAATAAACATGATAAGAACCATAGGTGAGAAAAAAAAATACAAACTTTAGTTGTAACGGGAAAAATCTGTTGTCATCCGGGAAACAGATATCCCTTAGCGATCCACAAGATCGTGATGTTTACTGTGAAACTTATGTAGTGATGACTTTAAGTTTTTGGTTGCATATCCTTGCTTAAGTAGTCTATTTGTAAGCTACCAAGCTCTATCAAGGAAGTCACTGTATGGACCACAAGCCCTTGAGTAGCGAATAAGTTGTGAAATGTAAACTCCATATGGTAATGCTTTTGGAATTTTGCCACAAACTAAAGGGAAGTTACCTATTGGAAAATGGAAGTCATTGCCTTTGTCATACAGCCTAGTTTGTACTGTAACTCTGTTGTCAATTTCAAGATGAAGGTCAGTGAACGAAGTCGATGTGGAAAGATCTGTAGTATCTTTAATTTCGAGCTCTTTTGGATAAATAAGATGAAGAAAGTCACCAAAGCGAGTGTTTTTAAGTGATAAAATATCATCTATGCATATAACGGATTCTGAAATAAAAGGACTGGGCCAGTTTTTTTGTTTATTGAAACCTTTCAATAAATTCAGCGTCATAAAAGTGTAGAAACAGATCGGCTAAAGGAGGTGCACAGTTTGTGCTTATTGAAAAACAAGACCAAACCGCGGACAAATACAATATCGATCAGAAACTCTAACATTTTAATTACTTCTTCCTGTGTGTAGGTTGTCAAGCAGATCTTAAGAGTTTTTTAATATCCTTATTTTATTTACACAACTTATTGAAAAAGCTAGTATCACAATATTTTTGAAGATTTTTTTATTTATTGTTCTGTAATGTCTCTTCCTTAGACAGAAAGGCAGCTGTGTAGGCTGGATTGACCTAGTTGTTGCCCAGTTCTTAATGATTCTTACATATGAAAATGATATTATTAGGGGCCTTATCTGCCGGAACAACGACCTATTTGTCATGAAATGAGGACGAGTATCTGGCAACATCGGAAATTTGGAAAATGGATGATGCTTTAGTTCTCATTAACCTCATAGATGACTAATTCTTAAGAATAATTGATTCGTTTAACGTACATACTTATTCAGAGAACTTCATGTTTATTCACAGTGAAATAAAAGAATATATTCCATGAGCAAATTCACATGTACTGAAATCTTTTATCATTCATGGTAAGAACTTGCAAATATATCCGATGTATATATGTACTGCATATTAACAAAATATATTACTTCCTAATATGCAAACCCTTTAACTCATCAAATTGAACTAAAATAGTGAAGATAATGTTTCAAATTCAAGGTAGGTAATGTGCAAATGAAAAGTTTCTGTAAAAGTATGTATTGTTCACTGTTTATCTATTGTCAAAGAATTTAAAAAAAAATAGATTATTACCATGTCGTGATTCCTTGAATCTTTTGAAAGGGCTCAACCAAGTTGTACAATTCCTTTCATTTGATCCCTTGTACAACAAATCTTCTTCAAAAACACAGTAATCGACAGCAAATCTCCATATATAGCGAAAGCTACGAGGGCAATGATGAATCAAAGCTTGAAAAAAATATGAAAATCATTTTAACGCTAGAAGAATTCCTTCGGACTGAAAACTTCGTTAATAGGATGTTTTATCTGCATAACAATAAACTGTCCGGTGTATTGAGTCTTATGCTCTTTATTTTATTATTTCTCTATTCCAGGAGTGTGTTTAGTTAGATCTTCACTGATAAGTCATGGACGCCAAACCATTGAAGCAAAGTAGAATCTTGGTTGCACGATGCTTTAACAAAATTCAACTCATTTTCGATGTTTGTTCGTTCAATCCCACAATTCAGGCCATCAGAAAGAACAATACAACGATTATTGATGTTGATATTGATTTACGGCCATGAAGAAGATGAAAGGACTGGACATGATTCAGTTGAGGACGCTCAGCGTGACATGGGAGTTATAAAGATTCAGTCTGAAAGAAGCACTTCTGCTATCGAAGATGAAAACGTAGATATTTAAGAAATTATTAATGAAAATGAACAAAAAGAGAGTGAAAATGAGCAGGAAGAGTTGCAGCAGAAGCCTGTGATATCTCCGTTACACAACACCTGTATTCAAGCTCCAATACCACCCAGGAGACATATTCTGAATGTTCGTCCTCTATTCAAGCAAGGCGATCAGCCCATACTAGAACTTAGCCTTACTGGAAAAAGATCTGATGATTCTTTTAACCAAAAGTGCAATGAATGAATTGTACAAAAATGGCAGATGAGATATCATTTCATTTTGAACAACAAGCTATGGAGATTTAAATGGATTTGAAATGGAGTCAGGCCAAGGAATAAAATACATTTAAAATAATATTTTTTGTACATGTATTACTAAATATATAATCCCATTTTTAATATTGAATGTGTATTAATTTAGAAGGAGTTTGGAGTTTTGTGCATTTTATCAATTTTTATATATAAGAAAAAAAAATATCATTATTCACTGACAAATTTTTCAATAGACCATCTCCGAGTTTTGGTATTTAGATTCACCAATTGTTGTTGTTGTTGTTTTTTTTTTCGCCTTACGCCACAACCATGTCCGCCCCATGTCACCAAGAATGTACTTCAAAATAATTTCGTGACGTACATGTATTTGGCTCTATGACGTGACGTACTTTTGTTCTTTGATAATTATTACATGTAGATATTACTAATGGATGGTTAATGCCAGCGAGTATTTTGTGTGTCTAAAATATTATTTGTATCAGTAAGTTTTAAATACTCTTTGTACTGAACTGTAACTTTGATTTTTGATTCTGGATTTGTATTCTGATACTGAAAGGAATGTGAAACGTTAAGTTAAAGAATAAACTACAAGACAAATGGAAATGTAAAAAACTGTGATCCACAGTCGGTGTTATCCACACAGCAGGAGTTTTTGATCAGGTGAAAATTGATTTTTTTCCTTTTTATCCTGAATGATATTTTGAAGTCAAGGTGATCCACATACATTTTTAGAGTAGTTTTATAGAGAAGTAGGAAAAATGTATCAATGAAAATCTGTGTGAATGACTGAATGTATGCACTTAGTAATAATTCGTATCTACTAACATGTTTTATTTTCTTTTCTGCATGAAAAAGGTAGTGTCAACAGGCAATTTACTACCTCGGTTCTGCTATTATGGCTGATTAAGCACTGATATGGATGGTTATCATCATACGCTCAGTCTACCTTCGGTTCCAAGTCTAAGAGATAAACAATAGAAAAAATGAGTTATTATAAACTTCCTGCAAATCTAAACATATCTTGGCCGCTCTGTTAAATAATCTAACTTACCTTGGGATTGATTTGTTCACAAGTGCTGATTCGTCAATGATGTAAATGTATCGTGTCCTTTTCCAAAAAAAAATACGACCGGATGCTAATTAAACTAACACCCGACTCACTGTGTTGCCTTTTTTTTAAACCAAATTGACTCAGTCTGTAGGATATGTGACATTTTTATTAAAATATTTTACTCAACATACCTTTCATGGAACGGTACAATGATACACATTGCAACGATTGTAGCAAGAAAATGGTGGCATGTACGCCAAATAAATTCAGTTGAAATAAGAAAAACAATCTGCATCATTGTTTTTACATCAATTTCTGAAATCTTGAAAGTTCAATTTTCACATTTTTAAGTTACGGGTAAACCTAAAAATGTGAAAACAAACTTTACAAAATGAAAATTTGATTTCAGAAAAATATATGGTTGCTAGGTAGAAATCCAAAAAGTAGTGAGTTTTTGAGAGTTTCAGGAGATTTAACAAAATTAGAATAAAAAAAATTATGCTGACTATTGAAAATGATCATTGAAACTATAAGGCATCAAGAAAGATATGGTTGCTAGGTAAAATTCCGAAAAAAAAAAGTTATTGGTCTTTGAGAATTTCAGAAAATTTACCGAAATTAGAATCATGTTTTTGCTCTCTGAGTATTGAAAATGATCTTCATAACTGTAATGAATTGAAGAAAATATGGTTGATAGGTAGAATTCCCAAAAATTATAGGTCCTGAGAGTTTCAGGAAATTTACTAAAATTACAATCGATTTTTTTTTTTTCTTTTTTTTTTGCAATCTGACTATTGAAAATCAGCATTGGAACTATAAAGCATCAAAATTGATATACTTGCTACATCAAATTCCAAAACATGATGGTTTTTGAGAGTTTCGGGAAATATCAAAATAAGAATCAAAGATTTTTGCGACCCTACTGTGAAAATCATCATTTGTACTGCAAGGAATTTGAAAAGATATGGTTACTAGGTAGAATTCCAAAAAAGAATGGATCTTTGAGAGTTTCAGGAAGGTCATCAAAATTAGAATAAAACTTTTTTTGCAATCTGACTTTTATAATTATCACTGAAACTATTTGGCATCAAAAAAGATATAATAACAAGATGAAATTCCAAACAGTAGGTCTTTGAAAGTTTCAGGAAATTTACTAAAATTAGAATCATATTTTTGAAATCCTAGTGTTCATACCAGCACATGACATTAATGTTATTGGAGATTTTCACATGGCTGGTCGTCATGGTTGTAACAGTAGTCCGTCTTATAGGGTATCATTGGAGACGTTTCCCTTCACGATACAACGCTTTATGTACGAACGTCAGACGATTTGTTGTGGCATGTAATTTACGGCCCAAAGAGGTAATTATGCGAGTAATTAATATATAAAATGTATATTTCATCTTCCATTCATATTTTTGCACTGTGTGTTTCATGAACAGATTTGATTTTAAGTATATTTTGTACTGAAACGATTTTGTATTTTTACTTTCAGTTTTCACGTAAACCACGGGGTGATTTATACTAGATACACTGTCTACGATTATAATTGGAAGTTATAATAAATAAGTTAATGAACTTTAAACAGTGTTCTTGTGTCCTGCGACGCCCACAGCTACAGTGAAAACTCTCATGACAGTATTATTCATGCCAATACAACAGTAACTACAGTACAGCAAACGTAAATCTGACAACAATCTTTGGATAGTATCATTTCTGATGAAAGTTACTTTGATGAACAATGTGTATTAGATTTTATGATTGTTTGATGGCGATTGATAGCTGTTCCTGTCTTGGACAAGATACACATGCATGGTGCAAGCTGAAACTACAGATCGAACAACGAAAGTTTACAGTACAGAACACACGCGGAACACACGCCGATAAACTGTTGTAAATTTTGTGAATAAACTTGTTGATATTGCTTAGTATGATTTATGAATAGTGTGAATGAAAAAAACAAGCATTATTCAGGAAATGTGCTTTAATATGTCTTGCAAACTGTGTTCACAAAATTGATTTTGAAAATATAAACAGTTAATTGTTGATTTGAGTATAAACCTAAGCTTTTGTTGAATTTTAATCTAGTTTTTGTATGCTGCTTTGAATTTAGTTTTGCCAAAGTTTAATTTTCATGTGGGTATTAATATTGATATTGAACTTTATCAGGTTATATGCATTTTGAATATAAAGGTTGATTGAATAAGTCATATTGATACAGGTGCCAATTTATTCACATTTATTGTATAAATTTGCCATATTGAAACATGTCTGCTAAGGGTGAACCTGTAGAATCAGAGCGACGTGTCAGTTTACGCAGTCGTAAAATGACGGATAAGGGTCTTTTGTGGCAGGTAGAAACCTTGCAAAAAAACTTCCGAAAAGCAGTATCTGCTTGGAAAACCTGTTGTAATAAGATCGAAGTTCTGCTCAGTGACAGTAAGGATAATGTAGCTATTCGCAATAATCGAGATATTTTGTCAGAACATATGAATCATATTGAAAGTCTCTATAAACAATTTATCCGATTGATCGAAACGGAGTGTCAAACTGGCGACCACGGTGATTTAGCCAGTGATATTGAAATTGACTTAACTGACCGTTATGAAATGTGTGAAACTGGACACTCAGATATTATAAAACGCATTTCCCTAAAATTAAGGGAACTTGAGGAAGAAAGTATATTATCAATCTCGAAAGTCTAAGCGAAGTGGTTCCGTCAAATCGTCGAAACATTGTCACAAAGAAGTCACAATTCGATTAGGTCAGAAAACGCATTTAAGGCAGCTGAATTAAGGGCTAAATTGAAATTTATTGATATGGAATCGAAGGCTAAACTAGAACTAGAAAAAATCAAAACATTACGAGAATTAGAAACAGCCGAGGCAAAGTTAAAAGTTGTTGATGGTGGTAGTCAGGGTTCCGTACTAGACGGTGCAAAGGTATTATTGCCACAAGCAGATATTTTAGATAGATTTCTAGATCAGGTCGTAAGTTCAGACAATATATGTGGAATAAATGAAAATACTGATAACAATGAGCAAATGTTTGATGAAACAAAAATTGATAAGCAACATTTAAATACAATTACACTAGAGAATCGAGACATTGAACCCAACATTATTATAAATAATGCTGACCATTTTTCAAATGTGAACAAAACTGATGAAACACCCGTTCAAATGAAAATGTCTAAAAATACTTTACCGTCAAATTATAGTTCAACTGTTGCAACAGGTAAGCCAGTTATTTCAAGTCGCCTAAACCCGACTGTTGATGCATTTCTACCTCGTGGTATTTCCGAGACCACTGTAAAGCCTAGGTATACTGTGTTCACACCTAGTAACCAAGTGAAACCGACTGACATTGTACAGTCGGACGTTATAATGGACAATCAGAGAAATCTTTCGAGTCATATAAATCAAGAAAGTAGTGATATTACTAACTTAGCTAAGGTATTCTCTGAACAATTCAGTTTGAG
>MJUU01036526.1:165633-189575 GCA_002080025.1 Modiolus philippinarum | reverse complement strand
GTGATCCACTTAAATATTTAAGCTGGAAAAGCGCTTTCCAAACACTGATAGAACGCAAACAAATTCCACCGACTGAAAAAATTCACTATTTAAGAAAATATATCAGCGATTCTGTAAGAGAAGTAGTAGAAAATCTATTCGTCATATCAGATGAAAATGCTTACGATGATGCAAAGAAATTACTCGACGAGAGATACGGAGATTCGTTCACTATTGCTAACGCATTTAGAAATAAACTCGAAAATTGGCCAAAAATACCATCAAGGGATGGTCCAGGTTTACGAAAATTTGAAGAGTTTACGAAACAATGCTTGAGCGCAATGAGCAGTATTGGATATCTTAGTGTACTTAATGATGATCGAGAGAATCGAAAGTTATTGACAAAATTGCCGGACTGGTTAGTAAATATGTGGAGTAGAATAGTAACACAACATCGTGATGAAAACTTTTCCACCTTTTGACAAATTTGTTGAATTCATAGAAAAGGAAGCGAAAATAGCGAATGACCCGGTTACATCGATTCAGTCATTTAGAGCTGATTTAACAAACAGTAAAACAGACAAAAGTAAGGGTTCTGGAGACAATAAACGTCAAACGCCACGGAGAAACGTATTTACGACAAAATCCACGTCTGAGGTTGAAAGGGGAAATACTAGTCAGGAAAAGAGGGAAAATTGCGTCTTATGTCACAAGGCTCATAACATTGACAAATGCGACCAGTTTCTCAGCAAATCAATCTCAGAACGAAAGGACTTTGCAAAACGGAAAGGACTGTGTTTTGGTTGTCTTTGTTTTGGACATACATCTAACAAATGCAACAGGCGAAAACGTTGTGCAGTTTGTTCAAGGCTCCATCCAACTTCACTGCATGGTGATTTCCAAAGTTATAATTCTCAATCCGTTAATAGTAAGGAATCTACTCCGACCAGCAAAGTACCTGCTCAAAAGGGGGCAGTATTATTGAACTATTCGGAATCAAGTTGCAAAAGCTCTATGATTGTACCGGTTTATCTTTCTCATAGTGACAATCCACTTCACGAGCGATTGGTGTATGCACTTTTAGACACCCAGTCTGACACGACATTTATACTAGACGACACATGTCGTGCACTTGGATTGACTGGTACTAACGTGAAATTATCACTATCTACGATGCATGCCGAAAACACTATTGTCGACAGTTTAAAATCAACGGTCTAGTAGTCCGAGGTTATGACAGTGATTTGAAATTATCATTACCAATTGTTTTCACACGTCACATAAAGCCTGCGAATCGTACACATATACCGACCACAGAGATGGCCAAACGATGGACTCATTTAGAAATCATTGCAGATAAACTTATGCCGTTGAGTGAATGCGAGATAGGATTATTAATAGGATACAATTTCTCACGAGCACTGACACCACGAGAAGTTATTCCACCAATTGGAAATGGCCCCTACGCCCAACGAACCGATTTGGGATGGGGAATAGTGGGAATTGTTGACCCTTCTTATGATGGTAATTGCGACGATATCGGGAGATATTCACACAGGATTATGGCCCTTGAAGTTACTCGAGGATTATCACATGTTAATCAGTTACAGGCGCCTGAGGAAGTTTTGATATCGTTTGGAGCTCGAACGAAGGAAATCAATGCATTCGAAGTAGCTAGAATGATGGAAATTGACTTTTCTGATCGAAACATTGATAAACCGTCCATATCTTGCGAAGATAGAAAGTTCCTAACGATTCTACAAGAGGGTATTCGAAAGGTAAACGGCCACTACGAAATGCCGCTACCATTTAGACATGAAGAACCCAAGCTTCCGGACAATAAAGGTCTTGCTTTACAAAGATTCAAATCTTTAAGGAAACGAATTCAGAAAGACACTCGTTATAGGGAAGACTACTTCAAAAGTATGAACGATTTGATTGAAAATGGATTTGCGGAAATGGTAGAATCACCGAACGATATGAATAATGGAAAGATA
Source organism: Modiolus philippinarum (assembly GCA_002080025.1). Lineage (NCBI taxonomy): Eukaryota > Metazoa > Mollusca > Bivalvia > Mytilida > Modiolidae > Modiolus > Modiolus philippinarum. The sequence goes on along the minus strand of MJUU01036526.1, from coordinate 187,599 downwards.
TGGTACATTCCTCATCATGGGGTATATAACCCATAGAAGCCCGAAAAAATTAGAATTGTTTTTGACTGTAGCGCCAAGTATAATGGCGTATCATTGAACGACAAATTACTGCAAGGTCCGGATTTGACAAATTCATTAATGGGAGTTTTGTGTAGATTTCGACAAGAACCGATTGCTTTTGTATGCGATATCGAACAGATGTTCTTGCAATTTAAGGTCAAAACGGAACATAAGGACTACTTAAGATTTCTTTGGTGGGACGATTATAATGATCTTTCGAAGGAACTGAAAGAGTTTAGAATAAATTCTCATTTATTTGGCGCGACATCTTCACCGGGTTGTGCCAGTTTTGCACTGAAACAGATTGCAACTGACAATGAATTCGAGTTTGGAACCGAAGTTGCTGACTTTATCAGAAATAACTTTTATGTAGATGACGGTTAAAAATCTGTTTGTACGGTTGATTCTGCTATCCATTTGGTAAGAAATGGTCAAGAAATGTGTAAGACTACACAAGTTTCTATCAAATTCAAAAACTGTGTTGAATCACATATCTCCAAATGATCGAGCAAGTGATGCAAGAAGTATTGATATTTTGAATGACAAACTTCCGATAACGAAAACGCTTGGAGTGCAATGGTGCATTGAATCAGATTCATTTCAGTTTCGCATGAATATAAATGACAAACCGTTTACTAGACGTGGGTTATTGTCAACTCTTAGTTCAATATATGATCCTTTTGGATTTATTGCACCGATAGTTCTTGTTGGCAAACGAATTCTCCAAGATAGTTGTTTCGAACAAATTGATTGGGATGATCCGTTAAGTGAAAAATTATTGCATAGATGGGAACACTGGAAAAGAGACATTTTGAACCTAAAACACTTAGAAATTGCGAGATGCGTCAAACCAGCTGGATTTGGTAGTATAGTTACTAGCGAGATTCACCATTTCTCGGACGCTAGCACGACAGGGTACGGTCAATGTTCATATCTTAGATTGATAGATGATCAAGGTAGTGTTCATTGTTCACTTTTAATAGGAAAGGCGAGAGTAGTGCCACGAAAACCTATGACTATACCTAGACTTGAACTTTCTGCTGCTTTGATTTCAGTACGATTAAGTTGTTTTCTGAGAAGAGAGCTGGATTTTGAATCAAATGAGTGGTTCTGGACTGATAGTAACATTGTTTTGGGTTATTTGTCAAATGAAAGTTGCCGTTTCCATGTATTCGTTGCTAACCGAGTGCAACAAATTCATCAGCATTCTCAGACAGAACAATGGAAACACGTAGATACCAACGTTTATCCCGCCGATGTTGCTTCAAGGGGTGCAACGGTTTCTGAACTTTGTAAAAGTAATTGGTTTAGGGGACCAAATTTCCTTTGGACTACGACAAATTTCAAACCGGACGAGAGCAAACCGGACTGTGAACTAACTGATCCGGAAGTGAGAAAAATCAACGTACTCTCGACACAAACTACGTCGACCACAAGGACCTTTAGTTCTATATTAGATCGAATTGAATATTTTTCCGACTGGATAAGAGCAAGACGCGCAATTGATATATGCATAAAACTTAGAAATGTGTTACATAACAAAACTGCTAAGTCAGTAACTTTGCCTATCAACGTTGAAGATTTGCGACAGGCCGAAATTGAGATAATTAGACAAGTACAAAGTGTAGCCTTTAAGGACGAAATTGACATTTTACGAAGGATGCAGAGCGGTGCTAAGGATACACGACAATTTGCGAAACAACGCAACGATACTATGAAGCAGAGATCTTCTTTATATAGACTTGATCCGTTCTTAGACACAGATGGAATTGTTCGTGTTGGAGGTCGATTACGACGTGCGGAGTTAGATTGTGGCTTAAAACATCCAGTTATATTGCCAAAACATTCTCATGTAACAGATCTTGTTATTAGATATTGTCATGAACTTTCAAAACACCAAGGAAGAGGGATCACTACGAATGAGATACGATGCCGTGGTTATTGGATTATAAGTTGTTCTTCTGTTGTTACGAAACTACTCTCTCAATGTGTAACTTGTCGAAAATTGAGGGGTCAAACAGTTGTACAGAAAATGGCAGATTTGCCAAAGAACAGGCTTGAACCGGAACCGCCTTTAAAAGGGATGATTTTGATTTTACAATTACTAATTTCCCCTTTCTTGACGATGACGTTCCCCTAGCTGCATCCTACGGGGTGTATATATCCCAACTTGTACGATTCGCTTGCATTTGTTCCACCCTTGATGATTTCAATGAGCGTAACCTTACTCTCACATCCAAACTTTTACAACAAGGTTACAGATTTCATAAATTATTAAATACTTTTAAGAAGTTTTACAGAAGATATGAACATTTGATATCTAGATATGACGTGACTCGGAAACAGCTAATAACAAAGGGCATTGCTCATCCTCGATTTTATGGAAATGTTGTTAAAAAAATGTCAAAAACTGATTAATAATCCAGAAAAACTGGGACGTAACTTGCATTCTTTACCTAATAGTGGATATCGACGAGATATTCTGAACAAATCCGTAAAATTGGCTTTGGATTCCAGTGACCTGAAGACTTTACATATATACTGGCCTCTCACTGATACTGCCGATGTCTGCTGAAATACATGAAGACTCTTTACCAAACCCTTCGGGAAGTTTTGAGTTTGATTTTTCTTCCGTAGTGCGACAGTGTTTTAACAACAGACTAGATTCCTTGAGCTAGCCGGCAGTTAAGCGGCGAGCACTCTTTGACCCTTCTTTCAAAATTACGTTTGTCTTATGCTTTTTCTGTTCCAAGATAGTGGTCATTGAGTTAGTAGTCTACCTGTATTGGGTTTTATTCGCGTGTTTATGATACTATAGGGAAACGGGATAGAGAAAGGGGAGGTTTGGGTACCCATAAACCGGTTTAACACTACCACTGGCTTTTGCTGGTGCCGGTACCAAGTCCGGCTATCCCGAGTTCCTATCGTTATTTATGTTTGTCTCTTGTTTTCATTATTGTTTTTCTGGTGCAGTTTGCGTGTGAATTGTGGCATGTGCTTGTAGTTCCTGGCCATTGTAGGTGTTTGCTGTTTTCCTGTTTTTGTAATTTTACATATTGCGGTGTGGATTTATTTGGTCCATGGCGTACTAAGGAAGGTCGAAAGGAACTTAAAAGGTATGGCGTTCTTTTCACATGTTTATCTTCACGTGCCATACATCTTTAAACTGCGAATTCCCTTGATACCAGCTCATTCATAAATGCTTTAAGACGATTTATATCTATCCGTGGACCAGTAAGACAATTAAGATCAGACAGAGGAAGTAATTTTATTGGCACAGCGCGCGAGTTCAGAGAAGCCTATAGTGAAATGGACATCGATCGTGTAAGGCAGTACTTAGTAGATAATAACTGTGATTACATGGAGTTTCAGATGAATTTCCCATCTTCAAGTCACATGGGAGGCGTATGGGAACGCCAGATAAGATCCGTTCGCAATGTCCTTTCTACTCTGTTGAACCAGTTAGATACGCAGTTAGATGATGAATCCTTGCACACTCTGATGTGCGAAGCTGCAGCTATTGTCAACAGCAGACCTCTAACTACTGACAATTTAAACGATCCACTCTCGGATGAGACTTTGACACCTAACCACCTACTTACAATGAAGTCTAAAATCATATTACCACCTCCGGGAGAATTTCGCCATGGTGACTTGTATTCAAGAAAACGATGGCGGCGCACAAATCAGTTCTGGGATAGATGGCGTAAGGAATTTATATCAAATTTGCAATCACGTCAGAAGTGGATCTCAAAGACTCGAAACATGTGTAAGGGCGACATTGTTATGATAAAAGACGAAAATGCAGCTAGAAATTTGTGGCGCCTCGGAAAAATTGTTGAAACATATGCCAGTGATGATGGCCTGGTAAGAAAAGCACGAATCGTAATAGGTACCTCGGAATTGAACAGCAAAGGTGTTAGAAGTGTTGCATTGACTGAATTAGAACGCCCTATCCATAAGTTAGTTCTTTTACATGAGACCGAGGAATTCCCCACCGAGGAGCAATTCATTTAAATTGTCATATTGTATATATGTTCAGTATTTAGTTATTACGTTACCATTTTTGAAATTTATGATAACATTGAATTGATATTCTTATTGAAGTATATTTTACTGAAATGTTTCGTATAATTTTAAAATTAGTATAGTCACTAATTTGGGGAGCCATGTAACAGTAGTCCGTCTAATAGGGTATCATTGGAGACGTTTCGTTCCCCTTCACGATACAACGCTTTATGTACGAACGTCAGACGATTTGTAGTGGCATGTAATTTACGGCCCAAAGAGGTAATTATGCGAGTAATTAATATATAAAATGTATATTTCATCTTCCATTCATATTTTTGCACTGTGTGTTTCATGAACAGATTTGATTTTAAGTATATTTTGTACTGAAACGATTTTTGTATTTTTACTTTCAGTTTTCACGTAAACCACGGGGTGATTTATACTGGATACACTGTCTACGATTATAATTGGAAGTTATAATAAATAAGTTAATGAACTTTAAACAGTGTTGTTGTGTCCTGCGACGCCCACAGCTACAATGGTTTCCATTGTTCTCATATTAGAATTACTTCATCCTGTGAAGTTGCTACATATTATGCGAGTCGATTCCCGAGTTTCAACTTTCTAGCCAAAATGGCCTTTGGAATTTCTTCAATTATTGGATGTCGCGAAAATTCGTTTTCGGGTAGCGTTGCAATTGGTCGGATTTGTATTTCAGTTGGGCGGAAATAATTTTTCAATTGGGCAGAAAATAATTTGCAACTGGGCGGATTTTACTTTTTTCAAGTAGGCGGATAACATGTGATATGCTTGTTAGAATTTATAATGAAACGATTGTTTAAAAACCAAATACACTTAGCCAAGGCAGAATAGTGAATCATTGTGATTTTATCCATGCCAATTTTTTTTCCCAGTAATTTGACATTTTTTTTCTGTTTTACGTATATTTTTTTCAGAATTGAAGTTCAAAAATTATCAAATGAAGGGGACATATCTTCACTACATCTTATAAACGCAATGCTAAATTTGTCTCATGGTTTCTGTCATTGTTATGCCGTCCCTTTTTGATACTTAACCAAGTGATGACATGTGTAGGGTAAACTTCGTTCTGCTATCAATAATTTCAAGTAGCAGACCGGGGTCATACTGAAAAAGTCAAAGACTGAGAGCCCGGGACTGAGAGTGCCCGGAACAATAAAAAATTCATAAAAGACACGTAGAGTGATTAGACGCAACTCTTAAACAGTGACCAAAAGATAAAATGTTTTTAATATATTTTTTCTTTTTTACAAAATTTACTTTATTTCAATTTTTGTTTTACTTGTAAGGCCTTTCCGCCAAATTGCAAAACTAAAAAACGCCCAATTAAAAATACTGGAAATTTATACATCCGCCCAATTGAAATGCGTCCTGTTTTCGTCCATAATTTGCCCCTAAGGCGTTTGACAGAAATTCCGAACCCACAGTTCACTTATGCGTATCATATTCTAGTATAGTGCCAAGTCTCAAATTTGAATGTCTTATCTATAGTTCCAGCGCTATCGGTGAGCATTACAAAGGTACGGACGGACTACATTACACAATCTCCCCATTCACTCAGCGGGGGATAACTATCCATTGATGTACATGTAATTTAAATTTACTTTTTTCCGAAATCTGGACATCAAGAAATTGTATACTCTTTATTTTTCTTATATATGGTGTATTTGTACATGAGATTATATCTCATGTGTAAACTTTGGTTTTAGCTATTATCTATTTTATGTAAATTCTAAAACCTAAGGTTTAACTCTCTCCATCGTAGTTTTGTCCTAAACTTTATTTGATACTACCGATTATTCGGATTTCGTTTGTTTTTATGCATGTTCAACATAATTTTGAAATATTGTGGATTTCCTATGTTACGTTCTAGTGCTGCTGATGAATAATTTCCGAAATGGTCATACAGTTCATTATTTTTAATTGCAGTTGGAGTTAACAAATGAGTTATGGTTTCGAGTTCATTTATTCCTTATCCTTTTGTGAAATAAATAATCAAAATCAATATGGCTCATATAGAATAAGGAGGAAACAAATTTTCCTAAAATACATATTGATATTAGAAATGGTTGCAGGTTACAATAAAACAAATACTTTATAATGTTATTTCCGTATGGGGGTTCCCCTTTTCAACAAAATTCTAAAAAAATAGATGTAGGTTAATTTTATGCTCGGGTGCCCAGAAAATGAAAACTACATATAAAGACCTTTATTTTATTAAAATGAAAAATAGGGGTTCCCATGGCTTTTCTGGGTTTAATTTGAGGCTCAAAAGAGGTGCTATTCAAAAAACGAAAATTTTCAAATCCCCACCCTAGGCATAAAAATATCACATATGATGGTCAGGGGTAGAATAACGAAAATCAAATTGTAATATTTCAACTGACTATACATTATTCAGTTTTATTTTTAAATACTTCATTTCATTATCAACCAATCGTAGATGATCTATTGCTTTATTCTGAATGAAATGTTGTGTTGTGTTCAAAAGCTAGATGCGTTCCGAAGGCAATTGTTTGGTTTATTGTAACCTGCAAATCTTTACATAACTCCATCTTGTCCACGCAAACACATAAGGATAAAATACATAATATTCATTCATACAGAATTTTCTCATAATGCATTTTAATTAACAGACCTCCAATAAATTTAAACACCGGCAATCCATGTCCTGAGGAACAATATGCAGAAACTTTGTCAATGGTTGTTTTACCACTACACCGGTCTAGGCAAGTAGTTGTAAATTTCTTCTCGTATATAGTTTGTTTGATACACAGACACAATGAAACCTGAATGAGAAGGGAGAAGGTTTAAATGTCTTGTTACACATGCTGAAAAAAGATATCACAATTACAAAACTTGGAAATAGTTTCACAATGAGTTTATTTTTCAACGAATACTTGCAAAGGTGTGTCAAGAAGTTTTGCCCTGAGATAAACTTCTTGCTTTAGCTATCCTCGTTGGTCGAGTTATATGGCCATTTAATTTGTATGATGAAAATATCAAGACTATTGTTTCCCCAGAAAATGTTAAAACAGCTGTTGTCAAGGTTAATCGTAAACTTGCTATTGTTTGAATAGCAAGTAAATAAATGTATAACTGTACTGGAGCTGAAAATCAGGAAAGCATCATTGTGACGTGAAGGTTGAATAATTTCAAATTTTACCGGTGAAAGACTATCGACTGGTGGGGTCAAATTATCTGTTCAACTGCTAAAAAGTTGTTTTATTAAAACATATTATATAAACAAAACATCTTCTTAGGTCTACAAACTTTCAATATCTAAATTTTACAAAATTATGTTAAAAACTAAGGAGTATCTCCCTCATGCATAGCTCTGTCCTTAGCTGAATTTTGGCTTTTCTATTTAGACCCTTTGGTTATTTGTTCTCTATCAGCTTTAAAATGTTTTTCGGTTAACGGACTTCCAAATATTTTAGTTTGATCTGCACTGATGAGATATAAGTTGTCCAAGAAAGTAAATCAACAGTAACTTCGGTATTTTGTTATTTACTTCATAATTTGGAATTCTTTATTCATACTTATTTCGAAGTTTTACTCACAAAATAAGTGAAGTATCCTGTCTTAGCTGTGCAATGATGAGCACATTCAAATACATTTGGTACAAATCTTGCAGTTTCATATGCATCTTTTAAATAATGTGTCAGTTGTGAAAGTATGTACGACCTGTTCCCTGTCGTTATTGGTACATCGAGGCAACCTTCACAAACAAGTTTCCAGTGTAATTATATGGAAGACAAATGGTACATATATTATGAAATTTAATTGAATTGTTTGGTTCGTTGAAGTATTCTTCTTTAATGAATATCATTTAATTGATTAATAAAGTGTTGTTAAAATGACAAAAAATTTAACTTCACAATTTACCACGCATCTTAACTTGATACATGTAGGTACAAATCAATGTACTTCGAGAAGTGTACTTAACAGAAATTACTATTGCGATATAAAATAACACATTTAACAGTTATTTTGAATCTAAAATTCAAATACAGAATGTTTTTAAAATTGTACCATCAAAATCTGCCCAGTCTGAAACATCAACCGACTTGCTAGTCCACATCGGTAGATATTCATCAGGAACATCATCATTACTGTACGAATCATGTACAAAATTACTGTAATCTTTTAAGTTATTATTGCAAAGTCTCTGTGCCTTATGCCAGTTGCCTGTGAAAAAAAAAACTTTTAAGTCCACTACTCGTTTAAATGTTTACATGTGTGTGCCAAAAAGTAATGAAACGCTATTTTGCAAAAATATCTATCACATATACTCTTGGTCTTGAATATGGAATATTCGTATTTTCTGAGCCAAAATTTGAAGTTTGAAAGCAATATGCACAAATGTGTGTGGATAAATACAATCTTTATAAATAATAATTTATATTTTGCTTTATCCATTGTTTTCTAACTCTGAATTACGAAAGTCTCTTATTCTACGAATTTGTTGGACCACTCCTTCAACCCGTTCTGAAACCCACTTTTAGGTACAAGTGGGACATTTTTTAAATCAAATATTGGGTTTACAAATATTTCCCAAAAATGCAATTTTCGATGTCAATCGTGTACAAGAATAATTTACATTGTTAAGAGATAATCTCAGCGATTTTTAAAGGATAATTTATTTTTTTTAGAAAAAAACGGCCCTTAAATATCTATGACATTCTCAACAAAAAATATTCCATATATATGACCAAGAGTATATATTGCAAAAATCTGGTAGTACTCATGATAACGTATGAAGATAATATTAGTTATGCATGTTTGACGTAGAAATACAAGATACGTCAAAGTTTCCAGTTCAGCATTACATAGCGAAATACCGCTTGAAACTTAATTTTAGTCTTTTTTTTTGTTTGGTTCAAATGCTGCGATGAGAGTTTACATGTGCTGCACAGCATAGCATTTTTTGTAGTTTGTAAAGGACCTTCAATTCATCAATGCAGTACAGTTTAGCTAAATATGCTTCAAGAAATTCAGAACAGAGTATAAAAATGATGTTTTAGCATAGGATTCCATGTTAGACTTAGTTCTGAGCTGGAGGTCATGTTTTTGACAGATCGGAACGACATGAGCACTTTGTGTAAAGTACCTTCCATTGTACATCATTCCTCTAAAGTTTGGTTGACTTCGCCGAATCTGTTTTGCAAAGAAGAGAATATGGAGAAGACAGACATGTAAAAAAGCTAATGGACGGTGGACGCCAAGTGATAGCAATAGCTCAAACTGACCCTTTGAGTCTGGTGATAAAGGTTAAATTGTCATACACATATAACATAGTTTATGAATCGAATTATATCTTTGAGTTTGATTACATAGTTTACTTGCAAAATACAAAAAAATACCGAAGTTGCATAAAAGAGCAAATTTTGTCATGCTGTACACGTGTTTAAAGGAGGAAACTCTCGTCAGCAGCATTAGAATCAAATGATATGGAATGCCATGATCCCAAATTAGAAAATGTTTAAACGAGTCTACTGTTTACTTACATGTACCTTCAATAAACACACATCATCATCATACAGATATCTAATTGCATATATCATTTTCTGTACAATATTATTTTCTATTTACATTTTTTATTGTAAATCCTTTAGATTTAAAAAACTTTCTGTGCTTTAGGCTACCGTTATGACTTTAATCAGTTTCTCCAAAGCTACAGCTATTCCTGATTGACAGGTAGATGTAATAGCTGGGCATTACAAGAGACAATTAAATACAATTCTGATATAATACAATTCTGATAAATCAGTGAAATGAATTTTCTATATTCTTGTTTATTTTCAAGGTAGATTTAAACTTTTGTAAGAAACGTACTCATCTTTTTAAGCCATTGCACATTGTAGAAAAAAATGTATTATAGATGTGAAATGGTGGATTTGAAGACGATAATTCCTCTTTTAATATTGATTTGTGACATTGTAAAAGTATGCTGCGCGGTGGTATTTTTGTCTTGATCCGAGCAAAATCGGCAATTTTAATAGAAAACATCCCATGCATCATTTCATTATTTTATTTCATCGTCGGGATTTTCAGATTAGATGGCGAGAATTTAATATTGTTTTGCTTAAAGAGACCACTGTTTAATTATGTTCTCCGCTGTCGGCCAAGTTTCTTATAAATAAAATGACAAAATGAGTTTTTAGAGGACCTTTCATATATCACTTCTCGAGAGTGCGGTAAAATTATCTTCCGAAAGGTAATCATGTCCTCTTCCGAATACCACATTCGTGGTAGTGCCAGTTTGTCAATCTAGGTTTATGTAAAATCCATGAAAACATGAAACTTAGTTAAAAAGTGTATGTGTTCAACTTGTAACCATTAGTTTTTAATAGCTCAGAACGAAATGAGCAATTCTAGGCTAAGTAAAGGATCGACCTCACATCATTCCTTTAATGTTAGCTTGAAGTTGCTTTCGTGGTTTCATCCGAGATTATCGATATAATTTTATTATAAGGTGCAACTTTAACTATGGTCAGAGCTGAAAGGCATGTTTAGGCCCTGATGACAGAAAAAAATTGTTGGGGACGTTTTTGCTAATGAAACAGCACGAGGGTTAGATTAATTTTTTAACCCAGGTGCTGGTGACAGAGAATATTTTAGCATATATCGGGGACAACTGAAAATCAAATGGTCCATACCTTGATGTGTAGTTTGTACCTACTACAGTTTCCTTTAGGTACAACTAGATTCCAATTATCGGATGAATACGCGGAAATGTTCTATTTAATTTCGACCTTTTCTTTAAAAAAATACACTGAAGTAACTACATTAAGGGCTACAAAACGCGTCTTGGATTAATGAAGGAAAACTTTCATTGTGTGTTTGTAAGATGGAACTTTATCAATAAGTAATATGAGGGAAGTGCTCATTGAACTTTCTTTTTTCTTTTTCTTTTTTTTTTTCTTTTATTTTCCTTTTTTTAAATGAAGGTTCTATATAGTATATACAATTAAATATTATATGTCTTTCCTTTTTATTTATTTCTTATCGGAAAAGTGACTCGATTAAAAAATATAACAAAAATTTGCCCTGTCCTTTCCTCTTGCATGTATTACCCTGATTTTAAAAATATAAAATTTGTTTTGGTAGAGAGCATTTCATTATACAGTCAAAATTAACGTTTCTCTCTTCTTCATTCCTCTTTGATGAAGTTTAGAGATTCAAAACTATTCTCCGACAACATTTCAATTAATTTAATGCGCTTGCGACTCATTTTAAAATTTACATAAACCACAATTGGAATTTATTCAAGTATTATGTATCGTTTAAATCAAACTGCTATTAGAACAACTTCATCCATATATTTCTTCGTTGATACTAGCTGACATTATTTCGTTCATAAAGACATTATAAATTACGAATATAATATTGAAGACCGTACGGTGACCCCTAGATGCTTTGTTTTGGGTCGTTTTAACCTGGAGATGGGATGTTGTCTCCTTGACATTTACCCCGTTTCCTTTCTTTTTCATAACAATGCAGTAATTAGATACGTGATAAACCCCTTGAGATCTTGATTACATAAATGTCTCACTATGGTTTAAGTAAGAGAAAAAACGACCAAGTGTGAATTCATGATAAACAATCCACTCGCCTCCGGCTCGTTGATTTTCTTTCGTAAATTCACATCTTGCCATTGTATCTCCTATACATATAACTCTGATATATATTAACGTGTACACTAAAATAACAGGCTATTATCCGAGGAAGAAATTCATAAGGTTTGAGGAACAAAGCTCCCTAGCTGACTTCACGATTTTATAGAGATAATGAAAAGGACTTGATATCAAGACCACGGTTTGAGACATTCACTGATTTCAATAAGACAGACAGATAATAGAAAAACAAAAAGCAATTTTGGTCAAGGCATAATTCCAGATCATTCATAGAGTGACAATATTACACAGTGGCAATAAAATAAATGATTCATTTATTATCTGAAATCTATTCCGTAAAAATCAGCAAATAATAATAAAGTAATAATATTTTTACATTGCTGTTGACAAAAGATTTATTTTCTCGGCAAAGGTAATATTGTGAAACATGTACTCTGGTTATAGAATTTAATATTAAAAAGAAAGGAAATTGGGTAAATGTCGAGGAGACGACATCCCATCTCCATGTTAAAACGACCCAAAACAAAGCATCTAGGGGTCACCGTAGGTTTTCAACAAAGTGAGGAACCTCACACCATATAGCAAGCCCTAAATAGACCCCCAAAAAGTATAAAAAATCAATGGAAACAAACCACATGCAAAAACCCGAATATTAAGCAACTAAAATTGTATAGAAGACAAGGACAAGCCAATGACCAGCACATTCCTGAATTGGCTTGGCACAGGTGCAAAAATTGCGGTGGGGTTAAACTCGTTTTCTTGGATCCACACCCTCTCCCTATGTGTGATGAATGCCTAAAAAATAAATACACAAAAAGACTCACAGTAATATTCATTTAACGCACTTACCTTTTTGTATTACGGCACATATTATGAATATTTTGAACATGAAAAGATATAAAACACACACGATCGAAGACATATGTTCTGCATGGAATCAATCGGAAAGACAGGACTACAGGGAAGTTTTACAATCTAACATTTATTTGAAAGTGTAACGTACATACATGATAAGTGTTTGAAACAATAATTTTAAAGCACAGCTATTATTAAGACGGAAATAAAATGATATCAAACTGAATATTAAAATTGTGGATATCCTTTATTTTAACCTCTTGACACTCACAAAAAAAAATCAAATCAAATTAGCCTTACATTATATGAATAACTAGAGCAATGGCTGTAGGAAACAATACGTCCAGTTTGACACAGAAAACAATTGGAGGAAAAAGGTCAAAGATCAAGATCACATGCACTTAAAGAAATTGCAATTTCGGATAGAAAAATGGGTTTTGGAGCTTACTGTAGACCGCCTTCGTGGATTTTAATGAAGCCATCAGAACTTAGAAAGACAGTTATTTATTTTTGGTCTTAATATTACGGGTCAAGGTAAAAAATCTAAAAATGATGTTGGTTAAGAAATTTTTTCAAGGCAAGAACTTAAAAATGCCCTCAGGATCAAATTAAACTTACATAAGTGTACACTAAAAGCAAACGAAAGGCATATGTTTTTATGGGTATCAATAGGTCGTTTCTACAGCATGACATTGGAATGCCTCCATCGATTAGAACGAAGCTGAGACAAATGGCAACATGGTGGCAATGTTGGCATAATGCTTGTAAACTAGGGGCAAGTATGGCAAGCCACTACTGGCTGATGTAAGTGATTATAATTTTCGTAATATCATTAATTATAAGACCCTAATAAGTAGACTGAAAACCTCGATACTCAACGGTAGCATTTTGGAATAGTATAGACTTATCTACAAGTATCAGGAATTCTCCTCCTTTAAAAATAAAGTTAGAAGTTTATCCTTCAAAGCTCCAAATTATTATGGGGAAGGGTCTAGGAAACTAAATGTTTGCATACTAGATTAAGACACCAAAGTAGCTTATTAAATACTGACCTTTCTCGTATTCATGTAATGAACGACTCACAATGCAGATGTGGTGCTGAAAGACTGTTTGGAAAAGACGACTACAACGATAATCTAAACTCAGAAATTTTAAGTACGTTCGCACATATATCCGTCAAACTAAATGTTTTTAATTAAACTGGTATAGTAATGGAAATTGATAGGAAGTATATTTTTTTTTTGCTTGTGTTTTGTTGTTTATCAACCTACATTGTAACAATATTTATATAATGTGCCTTGCTGTTAAATGTATAATATATAGTCTTGGACAAAAGAAAGTTACACCTATATGTAATTAAGAAAACTGCACTTGCTCATTACTCGGTTATTTCTCATTGGACTGCCCTGAAATGAAAAAAAGGCAATAAAACACTACAACTTTAGGCAAAATTTTTGAAATTTTCAAGACTCATTTTCTGAGTTTTCAAAAACCAAATTTTTTACCAAAAAATGAAAAACCAACATTTTTAAGAATTTGATACAGTATTAACTTGCATTGAAATCGTTTTTAACTATTTTCATCGAAATTTGAGCAAACATGGTTGATTTTTTTTCAAATGTGCGTCCGATCAATAACATCATTTTGTGAATTACAGTTTTGACTTTTTCAAAAACTTTTGATGCTACAGCCGCAAAATGGGAAACGATTAATTTTAATGAGATTTCTTTATTTGTTATCAGCATGAAATTTACATCTTACTCAAAATTTGATTTTAGGATGTTGGTAAATTGATCTATTTTCAAGTCAAAGACTTGTAACGTTTCTTTTATCCAAGAGTATATAAATGTAAGGAGGGCTTTAAATAAGTTGTGACAACTTGTTGTCCAATCCTTTTGTCACATTTTGGCAATAAAATATTACAAGAACAGCAACTGTTTGGCCAACATAGTGCCAACAGTTTGGCCCATTAAGTGTCAGATAAAAAAGTCAATGAACCATTGCTCGTTGCCATCAATGGGCCAATGAAGTTGCCAACAGTAAATCATATGTTGGGCCAACATCTGCATGCTAGCTGGGATGCCAGTATCATTATTTAATATTGGAGATCGATAAAAACAAATCGCACATTCTCCTATTTATTCAATTATCAAATCACGCATCGTCTTCTATCTTTCACGTACACAAGACACGCCTGCAACAGACTTAAAATTTTCCCGCATACCATTAGATGCGCACACAGAATTAAAATGGCTTGAATTCGGACAAATACAAAACTTTATTAACTGATGACTTAAAATACAGTGTGATTGGGCTATTTAATATAACCGGAATTTTTGGCACGTAGAATTCATACAGGGCAAATGTCCCGTATAGAAATTTATACAGGACAGATGCCCTGTATTAAAATTAATACAGGGGCAAAAAACCTGTATAAATAAATCGGCCATATTGGTTTAGTTACACTATGTTTTCTGGGTCTTTCTTGCATATGTTAACTTTTTTTCTTTTTGTCTATTGATTTTAGTCCCATACGAATAAATAAAAAACACTGGACAACTCTGAAAATTTCCTTTGATAATGCTCCAAATATTAACACTTATATAGTACTCGTCAGCGGAAAATAGTACTCGTCAGCCGCATCCCATTTCAGCTTGTATAACTAACACTACACCAGACCATTGTACCGTCAAGGGGAATTGTAAACAACATGAAAGTGCAATATTTTTTTTCTACTACATTCAATAGAAAATTCAACAGAAATCTTTTTGTAACGTCTTGACTTTGTAAAATCAAAATCTGCACCCTGTAACTAAGACTGATGAAGGAAATGCCTGTAATTTTAAGTCATCATTTAATAAAGGTGTCATAAAATAGGTATTTTCATATGAATTCTGTATAATGTCCTCTTACAGTCGTTTTGGGTTTCCATCACCTGTATTGGCCCGAGGCGAATTCGCCTCGGGCCAATACAGGTGCTCTCAACCCAAAACGACTGTACTTGGACATTATTATAGTATAAATAAATGGGTATTTCCATAATGGCCCTGTTATGTGTTCGAGGTCTGTAATAATGGCCTGAGGATAGCTGTAATGGCACGAGGCAACGCCGAGGGCCATTACAGCATCCGAGGGCCTTTATTACAGAACGAGGACACATAACAGGTCCATTATGGAAATACCCATTTCTTAAAACTTTCATTAACCAGACAGGTGTCATAAAATAGGTATTTTCATATGAATTCTGTATAATGTCCTCTTACAGTCGTTTTGGGTTTTGATCATCTGTATTGGCCCGAGGCGAAGCCTCGGGCCAATACAGGTGACCTCAACCCAAAACGACTGTACTTGGACATTATTATAGTATTAATAAATGGATATTTCCATAATGGCCCTGTTATGTGTTCGAGGTCTGTAATAATGGCCTGAGGATAGCTGTAATGGCACGAGGCAGCGCCGAGGGCCATTACAGCATCCGAGGGCCTTTATTACAGAACGAGGACACATAACAGGTCCATTATCGAAATACCCATTTCTTAAAACTTTCATTAACCAGACTGATGTTCTAAAATAGACTGATAAGTGAATGTAAATGTATAGAAAATAATTTTCTGGAAATTCATTTTTTTTTCATGAAAAGTCGTTTGAGGGATCACATATCTGAAACAAAAAAGTTGCTACATAAGATTTTACCCTGCTTACGTACAAAAAATTTATTTTTAAAAATCAAGGAATGATGTATATATCTTCGAATCCTTATGACAAGATGAGTAAAACGAGAGGTCACAAGTAGGGTCAAATATCTGAAACGAAAAAGTTTCCCCATACAGCTGTATTAGAATTTACCCTAATGGTCAAATTTTTTTAAAACAAAATCAAGAAAAAAGGTTAATTTATCCTTGTGATGAGATGATTAAAATGAGTAATCACAAGTAGGGTCAAATATTTGAAACAAAAAAAAATTATTCTTCATACAGCTGGATTGGGGTTTACTGCTGAAGTACAAAAAAACTTTTTTTTAGAAAATCAAGAAGAGATGTACATTTTCGGATCCCTTGTGGTGAGATGATTCAAATGAGTGGTCACAAGTAGGGTCAAATATTTGAAACAAAAAAGTTTATTCTCTTTACAGCTGGATTAGGGTTTTGGCTGAAGTACAAAAAAATATTTTTTTTTTTAGAAAATCAAGAAAAGATGTAAATTTTCGGATCCCTTATGATGAGATGATTAAAATGAGTGGTCACACGTAGGGTCAAATTAAGAAATAGATTATTGCAAGCGGGCTCTATGGGCAGACCTTATATTTGTCAGTATTTTATACCGAGCGATAGTCTGACCATGTTCTAATTCGCATAGAGCCCAATTGCAATAATCTATTTCGATTCTAATATGCTTAACAAGAGTTTTGAACATTCGAAGCGGCTCTTAGAGAGCAATATTGGGTTTTGCACTAGAATTGAAATATGTCGGAAAAATGCATACAAGCACGCTTAAATGAATATAGAGAAATCTATATTCGTTGGTTTATTAATGCAAGTGGCTCATAAGCTTATGAATTAATACAAATAATCTGTTATAAATCATATAAGGTGAGTGTGAGTTGGTTGTATTTCTGATTTATATGACTGCTTAGTAATGTAAATTTGGAGCCCCCCCCCTCCCCAAAAAAAAAAAGAAAAAAAAAGGAAAAGAAGAGGAATAAAACCCATATTTATAATTTTATTAATGTTGAAAATTCAAAATCTTATATTTAAATCGTAGAGCATGATATGCAACATCGATATGATTTCATAACAACAACACATTCGTTGCTAGGTTACGGTTATGTCAATTTCAGTTGCGAGTCTTAAATTTAGTAACTGTTGTAAATTTCTATTGTCATTATTTGATGTGGATTTTTGGGTAATTCATTATTTAAAACTTTATTTACTTAAAATCAAATGATTATTGATTGAGTAAAATGTGAAATTGTACATTACGAATATCCTTTTGTAAAAAAAAATAAGCATGGGAGAAAAAAATATTGTTGGAATTAGAACATAGCGTTGTTTCCAAAGCGAAAGAAGAGGGTCATATTAGAATACTAGTTTGAAACAAAAAATTATTCTCCATACAGCTTGATTTGGATTTCCGCTGAAGTACAAAAAAATATAGTCTTTTTCATGAACATAAAACTACATCGGGTAAAATTGATAAAAAGTAAATAGTGGTATGAACTGAGAATCTCATAATACACTTCTGTGTCACGTGATCAATAATGGCCCTGTAATAATGCCCTGTTCTCTGGCTGTAATGGCCCTGCTTTGGATCTCGTAATAACCGGCTGTGAAAATTTCTCCCTGATAATAAATAGGCATTTTCTATCATATTGTATTTAGTTGGTTAATAAACAGAATTAATATGAAAATACCCATTTAATAACACTATGATATAGTCTATAGCTTCACAAAATATAGACCACAACAAATAAAAAGTCGAATTACAAAATTGACTAATTAGCCAATTTGTAGACTAATAATTTATACAGTTGTAGACAATAACTGCAAGCTTACACACAAAATTCAGTCAGTCAAATAGTGAATTAGAGAGAAAAGTTGACGAATAACTAATGGAAAAAATGAAAATTCAGCTCAAATACAAGAGTTGAAATTGAAAAACGTAGGATTTAATAATTCCTGATCATCTCTCATACAAGAGTTGAAATTAAACATCAATAGCCACATTATTAGAAAAGAACAAACTGATGTAAAACATAAGTCAAATCACTCAGTTGTTTGATCCTAGACAACTGAAAAACAAGTTGATATTGCTACAAAGCAATAACAGGTCAAGGCGTGCAAGAAAACAGAGTATAGTCAGTTTTATAGGGGTTCACACTGCTAGTGCTTTAGTTTTGTGGCGTTCCTGTTCATTTTTGTTGATCTGTTTTGTTTTTGTCATACTGTCTCAATTCGTATTGTCTGTGAATTGCCGTGATTTTTTATCTATGATTTAAGAATTCCCCCTTTCCTCTTTCTTGCTTCGGTACTCGTTTGCCGATGTATCCAACAAAATGTATGACGAAACGCATCATCTTCAAACACACGCGGCTGACAATTGACAAGACCCACTGCTTATATAAAATTAAGGGTTGAAACACCCAACTTTATCTGTGAAACAAACCAGCGCATGAGTACATTAAAGTGTATTATGCACGAGTACATGAAATTGTATTATGTACGAGTACTTTATAGTGTATTATAACACTACATATAAAAAGCAATAAAGACACGAAATGAGAAATTTAGCAAACAGCATAATCGGAAACAACGTAGTAAAACAATATGTATGCAACTGCAAATTACATGCTTGGCATCATCAAGACTAATATTTACGGCTTTTGAGTTTGTCGGTACTGAGATAAAATTGGGTAATTTTATTATATATATATATTTATTTATTTCATAAATTGGGTAACTGCAAAATGTAAGGATGTGCAAATAACTTTTCATCAAGTCTGAAGTAACATTGTTAAAACTATGGGCCTTAAATTACAGTATATGTTCTTGAGAAAGCTGTTTTATGAGGGTAAAAAGATTAACAGCAAAGACAGATATTTATAGTCAAGGCCTTAAGATTCATTGAGTGTGGTGTACTGCATTGGTCTGTATATTTGGACCAACTTCAAAATGGTTTGAGGGTATAAGCAAAACCCATCAAAAGTTTCCGGTAGTTTACAGAATTAAACTTCAAAAAGGAAGTTCTAAAATATAAAATAAAAATTTGGGGTTTTTGTTGAAATGTTAAAGAAAATTATAATTTGTCTAAATTATTTAAGTTACATCCGATGAAATTTTGATCATTTTTTTTTTTATTTACCAGCTTTTGTATTGAACTTTCTAAAACCAGTTGGGTTACCGAACTTATTATATCCCCGCTTAAAAAGTGGATATTTAAAGTGATGGTGTTGTCCGTCCGTCCTTCTGTTACACCCTAGGGTACCCATCTTCAGAATTTGATTTTATTGACTTTTAATGTGGGTAACCACAGCAAAACATGGACTTTCCCATTCCATTAGAAGTAGGTACTCATCTCTTATCCTCTACTCCTCTTGAACCACTGCAGAGATATGAAACTTTAACACAGTCTCTGTGACATAATGTAGATGTGCAACTCCTATTTAAGAATTTGATTTGATTGATTTTTTGGGTTTCTCGTAGCAAAACATGGACAATTTAATTCCTTTACAAGTTGGTACCCATCCCTTATCCGCTACTCCTATGAACAACTAATTAGATTTTCATGAAACTTTAAAACAGTCTCCATAATATAATGATAATGTAGATGTTCAGCTTCTATATCGTAATTTGATTTAACTGATTTTGGGGTTTTCCATAGTAAAACAGGGACTTTGAAATTACATTACAAGTGGGTATCCATCTTTCACCAGCTACTCCTCCTGAACCACTAAACAGATTTTTATGAAACTATAGGTGACAATAAACCAAATAATTGACTTTGGAACGCATCTAGCTTTTGAATACAACATTTATTTAACACAATAAAGCGATAGATCATCTACTATTGGTTGATAATGAAATGAAGTATTTAAAAATAAAACTGAACAAGTAATAACTGTGCTTCCAAGCGAAACACAAAAGTCCCCAAGACCTCCCATTAATCAATATCCTTGCAAATTTTATTCTCAAAATTAATTTTTTACTTCTATAAAATGATTCTGGAAGATTTCATGCAATTTGAAAAAAATGAATTTTCGCGCCCTTTTTCAGTTTCAATGGTAACGGCCGCCATTTTGAAAATTTTAACCTCAAAATATACTCTACACTTCTTTCACAACGTTTCTGTCAATTTTTATGCAGTTTTGAGCACTTTTCATTTCCCGCCTTTTTAGTTTCAATGGCAACTAATTCCAGACTGAAGTGCACATCTTGAGATGGGGTTCCATTTTGCTGTGAAGTTTGGTTAAGATTGGACCAATGGTCTCTGAGAACCAGGTGGGACAAGTTCGAGGCGGAAGAATAATAACTAGATTTGCAATAGCTAATTTCGCCCCTGGCAGCGAATTTCGATGACTCCATCTCATTTGCAGCATCAAAATCTGCCTAAAAATCAATTTTTGTTGAAATCGGTCAAAGTTGAAATTTTGACGTAAAATGGTAGCCATCTTGGAAAAGGCGGCCATTTTGAAAAAAAATTCCACTGTCATTTATAACTTCACAACTGTATGCCAAGTATCAAGTGATTCTGTTCAGGCAAGTCTGAGAAAACCTCTGGACAAAATTTTGGGAAGTAAAATAATAAAAACTAGTATTAATTGTATTTGGAGGCAAACACAAGAAGTCTTCCAAACGAACTCCCATATCAGAAATCAAATGCTAAAGACGAGATTGGCACTTTCCATATAATTATAATATTGAAAGAAGGACTACTCTAGAAATATATATGTAAAGTGTTTATTTCATCTATTGAACTTTACCAACTGTAGGATAATATTATAAATAGAACTGCTCAAACAATATATATCTGAAGTGTCTATTACATCTTTTGAACTCAAGCAATACTATTACCAATTGCAGGATATATTTAAAATAAAAATGCGCAAACAATATATATGTAGGGTCTCGATGGGGTATATGCTGGAAGCGGGATTGTTTTTTTTTTCAGGAAGCGGGGAACAGGATCATTACAAAAAAGACTAGAGAAAACAGGAAAACCGTGAAGAGGGGGCCAATTAAAAAAAGCATATGAAAAGGGGTAATGGGGCCTCTTTTAAAATCTTTGATATATATTTCCCCACTCTGGAAATGGGAATGACTGGATTTTGGGAAAGAGATCACCCATTTAGACCCCTTAAATGTAAAGCGTTTATTGCATGATTAGAACTGCAGCAATATTTAACAACTGCAACATATTATTTTGAATAGACATATACGTCAAGTGTTCATTGTATTTTTGAAATCAATAAATATATGTTAAGAGTTCATTGCATCTTTAGAACTTATCAACTGTAGCATAATATTTAATTAAAATAGAACGACTCAAACAATATATATGTAAAGCGTTCATTGCATTGTTGGAATTCAAGCAATTATATTTACCAACTGCAGCATGATATTTGAAATAGAACTACCAAATTATTATGTATAGTGTTCCTTGTATCTTTTGAAATCAAGTATATATGTATAGTGTTCATTGTATCTTTTGAACTCAATTATAAATGTATAGTGTTCATTGCATCTTTTGAACTCAAGTATATATGTAAAGTGTTCATTGCATCTTCGGAACTTATCAACTGCAGCAGAAAACTTAAAATAGACATTCTCAAACAATATATATATATATATATATATATATATATATT
>MJUU01036526.1:138257-165624 GCA_002080025.1 Modiolus philippinarum | reverse complement strand
GAACTCAAGCAATAATATTTACCAAAATAACTACTCAAATAATATATACGTGTTCATTGCTTCTTCAAAATTCAAGCAAATAATATTTCCTTACTGCAGTGTTATATTTGAAAATGAGCTACTCAAATATAAATGTAAAGAGTCCATTGCATCTTTTGAACTAAAGCAACAATATTTACCAACTGCAGCATAATATCTTAAAAAGAACTTCTCACCCAATATGACTACTAAAATAGTATATAAGTGCCCATTGCATCTTTGGAACTCAAGAAATAACATTTACTAACTGCAGCAAAATATTAACGATAAAACTACTCAAACAAAATATATGCAAAGTATTCACTGCATGTTTGGAACTCGGGCAATAACAAATTAAATGTAAAAAGAGGTTGGTAAATGATTTGTAGGCGAATGAAGCTTTTGAAATGGAGTTTTTCTTTAAAATTTTATCAAAGGAGATATCAACTGACTTTTTTTCAACAATCACTTCTGATAATAAAAATGAATAATAACTAATTGAAATGCTTATACATCGCCTCAGTCTTCATTATATGAGAACCGGAATAAAAAAATTTCTGAATGAATACGTAAATGAGAATCATCGAAAAGAGGGGTTGAGGATCTACAGACGATGTATAAATTTTCAACCACATGTTACTTGACATCCAAAAAGGACTGAAATTGGGTAGAAATTGTCTGGATCCCTGATTAAAAGAATTGATAAGTGTTTCTTACATGTTTGGTAATTCGAGAAATGCTATTTTTAGGAGAACCATTCTTACAATATATTTATTAGTCAAAATTTCTATGGACGAGAAATGTGGCCCGCTTTGTATGTTGAAAATATTTTTAGTTCCATCAAACAGGAAGTGGGCATTACAGAGATCCGAAACTCTCCTACACAGTATAGGTCTCAATGTGAAAAATAATGCAAGTTCTAGGAAACTGAAAGTTGGCATGGAAGAAGTCGCAAACTCTTTTACAAAGTATAGATCCAATACAAATACCGCATGTCTAATTGCAGAAAAGGCTGTGGTTACTGGTTTGTGAGAAAAATGTGACAGAAATTTTTCGTGATGTCAACAACAAAAAAAAGTTAAAGTTTGTTGAACAGGAATTGGGCATCAGTAATGCAATATAGGTCTCAAAACTGATACTCAATGCCAAAATGTCATTCCCGAGTGAAAAACGACAGAAATTTCCAAGACACAAAAAATAAATTACGTTCTGCCAAACAAGAAGTGTGCATAAGAGAGATCCCAATCTGTTCCATGGTAAAGGTCCTCGTAATGATATTGCATGCTTAATTGCAGGAAAAGTTGGATTTGTGGTTCCTGAGAAAAATGCGACAATTTTTTTGTGACGCTTATGACAGATTTTGATTGACACAAGTCGATGCGTAGTGATCACTATATGTCGCAACTATGTATGTGATTGCAGGCAACACAATAAGTGTTCAATTCATCTCTGACAATTCCTGAAGATGATAGCTATACTAGAAAAAATATCTTCAACTTATATATACTAATTGAATTCTTATTGAATACAAAGATGTTCAATTGTCAGCTGCTTGATTTTCATTTGGCGTTGAGGAAGCCAAAGGTTCTAGGGTAGATGTAGGTGAAAGAGCGGTTACAGTAGTATCATTGTCTGCTGATGCTGATTCGGTAAAAATTTCTTGATAACTTGTTGATGTATCCACATCACATACTGAGGTTTCAGATTCTTCACTAAAAGATTGTCACAAAAAGTAAGATCTAAATCAGATTGTAGTTTTCTGATTCGGTCTCTGAGTTTGTCTCTATGTAGGTAAAGTTCTCGGGTAACCAATGAATTATTTCTCTGAATTGTTGCACTTTACTCAGATTTCAATTTCTCTATTAGATAATCGGCTTTTTGGCAACAGGCCCCAATCAGACGCTTAGTTTTTCACAACTTTCAACTGCAATTTTTGTTTCATTTCTGGAAAGCTGATATAGCAGAGTTTGGTCTGGTTTCTGTTATATCTTTGATAGTGGTTACCACGTCTTTTATGTCATCTTTTCTTCTAGTTTTGCTTGGTTTTGCCATTCTTTTTTTGTTGAGCTAAAGTAATTATAAATCATAATTATTACTTAATTGATAAAATAAGAGAAGTATGAAGATCTAACAAAAGATACAAGGCCTGTGGAGTGACCATCCTAGAAAATAAAGAAAAAAAAACTTCAAATCTGCTAACTAACGCAGAATGAAAATTAAATGCAAGATCATTTAGCCAAACATTACCGCGTATGAATGCAAAAGATGAATATTGAATAGAGTAAGAAGTTTTTATGAATGCTAGAATATGGAAATGATTATGCTGAGAACACAAAAAAGCAAGAATTATATTATCTACAGTGACAATGATTGTGACGAGTAACACGACGAAGGGATCTTTTTACACATGAATGGTATCTTTAACTATCGAAATAGATTATTGCAAGCGAGCTATATACGAATAAGAACATGGACAGACCTTATATTTGTCAATATTTTATACCGAGCGATAGCGAGGTATGAAATTTAGACAAATCTAAGGTCTGCCCATGTTCTAATTCGCAAAGAGCCCAATTGCAATAATCTATTTCGATTCTAATATATTTAACAAGAGTTTTGAACATTCGTTGCAGCTCTAAGAGCAATATTGGGTTTGCACTATAATTGAAATATGTCGGAAAACTGCATACAAACACACATAAATGGACATAGAGAAATTTATGTTTGTTGCTTTATTAATACAAGTGGCTAATAAGCTTATTGATTAATGCAAATAATCTGTTATAAAACTTATAAAATACGGATATTTTAAAATCGAAGCGGGAATATGTGTGAGCTGGTTGTATTTCAGATTTATATGACTGCTTAGTTATGTTATTTTTGAAGCCCCGAAAAAAGAAAAGAAAAGGAATTAAACTCATATTTATTATTTCATTAACGTTAAAAATTTAAAAAAATCATATTTAAATCGTAGCGCATGATATTTTAGTAAATGTTGTAAATTTCTATTAGTGTCATTATTTGATGTGATTTTTGGTGTGATTCATTACTGAAACTTCATTTACACAAAATAAAATGAATATTGGGTGAATATAATGTGCAATTGTACATTACGAATGTCCTTTTGTAAAAAAAAAATATACGCATGTGCTAAAAATATTGTTGGAATTAGAACATAGCTTTGTTTCCAAGGCGAAAGAAGAGGGTCATATTAGAATGTATAATGAGGAATGATGTTGCAAACTCATAACTCGTTATTAAAATACTCAGGAATAAATTTTATCTTTAACATGTGTTAAAAAATACAACCGTATAGATGACAATTATGGAAATACATTTACATGCCAGTAACTGCTACAAGCGAAATAATGATAAACCAGTTTTATATTGCAATACTTATAAATAAAATTCTGTTATAAGACACCAGACGAAGATATTGTTGTAGCTAATGATACCAGACGAAGATACTATTTTAGCTTTGGATACCAGATGAAGATATTGTTGTAGCTGAAGAAACCTGACGAAGATATCGTTGCAGTTGTAGATGCCAGATGACGTAGATATTGTTGTTATTGTTGCAGCCAGACGTCAGAAGCTGAGGATCCCATACAATTTTTAGCTGAAGATACCAAAATATATTGTTGTAGTTTAGGATACCAGACCAAGACTAGTTGTTGAGGATATCAGACGATGAGACTATTGTACCGGAGGATACTAAACGAAGATCTTGTAGTCGAGGATGCCAGACATTGACATTGTTGCAGTTGTAGACGCCAGACGTTGATATTTTTGTTGTTGAAGAAGCCAGACATAGATATTTTTGTAGTTGAGGAAAACAGACGTTGATATTGTTGTACTTGAGCATGATAGACAATACCAGACGATTATATTGTTGTAGTTGATGATACCACATGGAGATATTTTTGTAGCCGAGCATATAAGATGAAGATATTGTTGTAGCTGAGGATATCAAACGAAGATATTGTTGTAGCTGAGGATATCAGAGTAAGATATTGTTGTAGCTCAGGATGTCAGAGTAAGATATTGTTGTAGCTGAAGATACCAAGCGAAGATATTCTTGTAGCTGAGAATACCAGACGACGATATTCTTGTAGCTGAGGATACATGATGAAGAATTTTGTTGTAGTTGAGGATACCACACGAAGATATCATTGCATCGTAGATGTAAGACGTAGATATTGTTGCTCTTGTTGCGGGCAGACAGAAGTTGATGATCTTAGACGAATATATTGTCATAGCTGAAGATACCACACAATTTGGAGCTGATGAAACCAGAAAATATTGTTGTTGTTGAGGATATCAGTCGAAGATCTTGTACCTGGGGACACCAGATGAAGAGATTGTTGTACCTGAAGATACCACACGAAAACATGGTTGTAGTCATGGATGCCACATAAAAACAGGAGTCCAGTGGAAGAAATCATCAATACTGTAAATCCAATAAAACCTGTTTAGAACCCGCCATACAAACAGGAGTCCTGTGGAACAAACCATCACTACTGTAATCTTCAACAAAACTGTAAACAACCCACCATACAAAAAGGAGTCCAGTGGAACAAACCATCAATACTGTAATCCTCATAAAAACTGTACAACTCCCGTCATACAAACAGGAGTTCAGTGGAATAAATCATCAATACTGTAATCGTCATAAAGACTGTACACATCCCACCATATAAACACCAGTCTAGTGGAACAAACCATTTATACTGTTATCTTCATAAAAACTGTACACAACCCACCATATAAAGAGGAGTCCATTGGATGGATTGATTGAATATTGTTTAACGTCTACTGAGCAATATTTCAGCTACATCAAGACGAGAACAAGTTTGTTAATAAATAAACACTTTGAGGTATGGAAAGGGTCATGGGACGGGAAATTCTGACTGCCACTGGAAAAGTAGGGTGAAATCGAAAGGGGCGGAGAATTTAGCCTTTTAGCCGATCACCTACGGGCCACTCAAGAAAAGAGCTTGCTACAAGGGTCTATAACATGCAGGAATCGTGGCATTTCGTCCAACACGTAGACCCTAGTTTACATCCCATCCGAAAGATGGGTTGTGTATTTATTTATCCCGCACAACCACGGGCTGGGTCGTATTTTTATATCCCGGGGTTCCCTCGGGGTCAGTCCCATTAAGGAAGGGTCATACCCCGCAAGCCGGAGATACTAGGTCCTATTTCTATACCACGGGGTTCCCTCGGGGGTATGAGTCCAGTGGAACAAACCATCAATACTTTAACCCTCATAAAAACTGTACACAATCCCCCATATAAATAGGAGTCAAGTGGAACAAACCATCAATACTGTAATCTTCATGAAAAATGTACACAACCCAACATATAAAGAAGAGTCCAGTGGAACAAACCATCAATAGTGTAATCATCATAATAACTGTACAAATCCCACCATACAAACATTAAAAAAGCTGTACACATCTCAAATCCAGTGGAACAAACCATTAAATACTGTTATCCTTATAAAAACTGTACGCATTCCACCATACAAATAGGAGTCCTGTCGAACAAAAAATACATACTATAATGTTCATAAAAGCCGTACATATGCCACCATACTAACAGGAGTCCTGTCGAACAAACCATCAATACTCTAATCATCATAAAAACTGTGCACATCCCAGCAAACAAACAGGAATCCAGTCGAACAAAACATAATTACTCCGGTATTTTTTACTGTAACCATCATAAAAATGTACACATCCTACCATACAAAAAGGAGTCCTGTAAAACAAACCATCAATGCTGTAATGATAGTCAAAACTGTACACATCCCACCATACAAACAGGAATCCAGTGGAACAAATCATCAATACTGTTTTCTTCATAAAAATTGTACACAACCAACCATATAAACTGGAATCCAGGGGAACAAACCATCAAAACTGTAATGATAATCAAAACTGTACACATCCCACCATACAAACAGGAATCCAGTGGAACAAATCATCAATACTGTTTTCTTCATACAAACTGTACAAAACCACCCATATAAACTGGAACCCAGTGGAACAAATCATCAATACTGTTATCGTCATCAAAACTGTTCACAACCAACCATATAAACAGGAGTCCAGTGGAACAAATCATCAATAATGATATCTTCATAAAAACTGTACACATCCTACCATACACAAACAGGACTATCAATACTTTTATCTTCATGTACACAACCCATCATACAAACAGGAGTCCAGTGGAACAAACAATCAATGCTGTAATCCTCGTAAAAACTGAACATGACACAACTGAGCAGATGTAACCAAACACAGGCACAATGAACAACACTTTTATACCAAAGGATAAATCTGTACACTTTATGGAAATTATACTACACTGGAATGACTTTCACAATAGGTTGTGTTCTGAAGCCTTTGACATAAACATGGTCTAAAGAGGTCCCAGACTGTGTCGTAGGTTCTTGAACCAACTGTTGATAACCAAAATTGTTGAAAACTGATTTCATTGGGCTGGCTTTACTGTTGACATCATTTAGATCTCCTACTGTCACAGTAGACAGTTCCAGTCTTTCCAGCTGAGCCAAAAGTTGCTGTAATTTTAAAGTAAATAGTTCTACTGGGTATGATGGTGATCTCTAAATCAATGATAGTAGAAATTTCTGTTTCATGTCAATCATGCATGTTACACATTCTATGTTGGTTGTCATATATCCAATCTGTTATGTACTATCTCTTTTATAAAAAATGTGGCAACTCCTCCTCTGTCGATCTGTGATAATTGTCTAAAGGCTTGGTTTTTATGATCATATGCATCAGATCTTGCCAAAATGTAATGTTTGTGATTTGTTAGTATAGTTTTTTGCAAAGTATGGGTCTTGTTCATCCAGGTTTCAGTAAGGCAGATTATATCAAATGACTGAAAGATCTTTTTACATTTTATATCATGCTGGTGTGGAATTAATCCTTCAGTGTTATGTTATAAAATACTGTATGCACTGTTTTCTGGTTTGCTGTAAAGTTTATTTCTTCAATAAAGAATGGCATATTGTCAACAGCTAATTTTACATCTGTGGATGCATATATGATATTGGCATCAAAATTAATGATAAAGAGTTCTCTTAATGACCTTGCCCGACTTAAAGCAACATATGCCATTACAGGCTGAAATATATATTCTTCAGAGAAATAACAACATGATCCATCGTCATTCCTTGCACCTTGTGAATGGTTGCAGCCCACCCTAGTTTGACTGGATACTGTCCTCTTGTAATATTTCTGCCTTGTAGAGTCTCATCAGTCTGAGTAATTTTTATCAGATTTTGGCAATTTGAACTTGTTGCAGTATGTTTTGCAATGTATTTTCTACCACATTTTGATAGTCGAATTTGACGTATACAGCAATTATTTTTCCATTGTGATTTTTGTCAAATGCCTTGATAGTTCCAGACGCTCCATTTACTAAATAAAAGTGACAATAAAAGTCCGAATCGATCAAAGGAAGAGACCAGTAAGGAAAATCCGTATAAAATTCGACTGAATTAAGGAATCACAACCCGACATAGAACATTTTTGGCAGGCCGTCATATTCCCGACTTGGAACGGGCATTTTATAAATAAAATGGTGGGTTAAACTAGGTTGAATGATGCATCAACCTCCCACTTATATGACTACTAACTATTGCTTCTGTGTACCCAGAGTGTGTTAAATGTCAAAGCCATAATATTGTCAGAGGGCATTAAACTACTATAAAAAATAGTGCCTTTTAATTTGTAGTGACTCCAGCCAATTGATACGTGTTATAATCAGCAAGATCATAGAATATTTCCAGGTGAATGACGGAGAGCAAAGAACAGTTGAAAATACATGATTACAAATGTATGTTGCGTAACAAACTAGAACGGATCGAATGAAATACGACCAAATACCGAAAATTCTCTGTTGTGACTATGTACAAAATTAACCGGAACGTTTCAATTCAATTTTATTTTCTTATTAGACATACAACATATGGTTTAAATGTATTTTTTATCATGTGGTGATCTGTTAACGAAATAACAAGTTCCAGACCCTGGAAAAATTCATTTCTATATTATGTGAATTTTTGAAATCCCGGATATATAGATTAAATGGGTTTTTCCGGTTCCTGCACCACCATTTATGAAGACATTTATAGGTTCTAGGTTTCGTTTCCAAAGTTTCTTGAGACACCAATCTCTTATTAGAATATTTCATCTTGTACAGTATTCAGCTGGCTCATCATATTATTGATTTGTTTTGATGTCAAATTGATTTTACTATTTCTACAGATAAATTCATACTTCTGTGTCTTTGTTCACTATCTGAAAACAACAACTCGAGAATATCTTCAACTTCAGAATTTTGCTCTAAAAGACCTCTCTCTAGTTCAATATCTAGACGCTCTGATTCTGCCTTAGGTGAAATAATTGACCATGCATCTCTTCTTATTCTGCCTTCCTGGAGATCTTCCCATGCCTGATTTATATCTTCAGCATCTAACTCGTATCTTTTTCTGCTATGGTTTATTATTTCGATAATTCTTCCAGTTCTTACGAATTCTTCATATGTGTTGTATTTGTCAGGTTTAATATCAGACGATCTGTGTGGTAGGTATAAATGGACCATTGTCATGTAAAATTCCTCTGATTGTTTTACTCTGTAAAATCTCTGATATCTTATTACACTTTCCTTTCCGTTTTATTTATTTATTATTATTTTTATTATTTTTTGTTTGGTTTTATATAGCCCATAGATTGCTGCAGTTCATATACTGGTAAGATGTTCTTTTTTTTATCCAGTCTTTGGTTTATTTGACATTGGCAGTACAGTGTACTTTGAGCAGGAGTCAGCCAGGCACATTCCATTAAACACTTCATTATCCGGATTTTTAAAGTATTTTTCAATAACTGGTGTCATCCATAATATTTTCATCATTACCTTGTTTTGTTTTGATGCCATTTATGGGTAAGGTTTACTTCCAGTTGGGATAAAGGTAATTTCTCTTGAACATCTTTTTAAAGGTAAACTGCAAACTCGGTATATTGCTTCCTTGGCTGATATTTCTCTGTTCCGAATATAAACTTGTCCTATTTTTCTCAATGTTGTTGATATGTACTTGTTTCCTTCTTCAACTTCTTTTTTTTGGCATTTTTCAGTCAATTACCCATTTCAGTCTCTGCTTTACTAATATACGACAGGGTATAAGTTATGCAGGAGTAAGCATCCTTGACATTGTATGTCAATGTTGGCAATCCATGCCTGTAGGAGATCTCTGTTATGGTTCTGTCAGTTAATATTTACAGTAGATGGTATTTTTTTTTTACTAACTGCTTTGAGAGCATCCCCAAACTGTTGATATGTTATAAGTTTATGTTTTCACTATTAGGTAATGCTGAAATTACTGTCGACCAGACTTCTTTTAGAATTTGTTTTGGTGTTTTCATTTGAGCACGACAAATTTCATTAAATTCTTCCAAAATTAATGGTTGGTTTTTATTCTGTTCATTATTTGATTCATTATTTTCAGATTCAGCTCTTACAATGAATGTCTTTTTGATAGGTGGTCGTGGAAAATGAAATCTGCATGTTGAGGAATTTTTTCTGAAAGATGATGTGTGTTCTTTGCTGTGTACTTGTACTGAAGTGACTATATCATGAAGTTCAGTATCTTGTTCTTTATTTGGCAATTCACAAGGTACATAACGATCAATAAATTTGCGTATATCCCGATCAGAAGATTCATCTAATTTTTGAGCATCTTTATTCCATACCAGACCATGAATGTCCTGGGAGCCACGAGATTGAAATTCTGTACGGAAGAAAAAGAAAAAGTCACTTACTGGACCAATGGGTTGTTTTGGAGAAAGAAGTAAATCTGAAAATAAGCTTTTTACTCGATGGTGAAACAGTCTTGCANAACGGCAGTAGAATACCGAAGGAACAAGGGAAGCGATGACTACAAAAATCGAAGTCCAAAGACATGGCAGAAACGGTAACAGATAAAAACAAAGACAAAACAAGGACGTGAGACAGCTACAATGCACGGAAATAAAAAGATAACATGTTACTGGATTTTCCCGAATCAATTTTCATTTTTCTGTCCACTCAAGTTCTGATTCTTCTGTGTGATCTGATGATCGATTAAGGAGTGTCCTGATGACTTCTTTCTGCTGCCGAAAACCAGTTTGAATTCCCAGCTGATGGATTATGGAATACAGATCCTTCATTGTTCTTTGCCAATACGTTGGAGAGTCACGGATTGGTTGTAAAAATCTGAACCTTACATCTGATTTTAGAATATTACGTAAATTGTCAGAATCTGTTTACATCGAGGCAGTGATTTTTTTCTCCTGAATCTGAACTTCCTTTTCCTTTTCTCAGTGCTATTGACATTTTGGATACTATATCTGTCAATTCTGTTACATATTATGCAAAAAAATAAACTGGTTATTAGAAGCGATTGGGGGATCTGCAGAAAATAACCTCACATTGAAATACTTTGATGGATAAAGTTTAATGTCTCGATCTGCAGAAAGTCCAAAATTGCCATCTTGTAGTAATGTTGGAAATGACATAGCATCAATGCCTTTTCACTGAAGATGCCTAGTGGTGACTGGTTTTCAGGTGCCACAGAACAATTTTGTCATTTGTATCTAAATATTCTTGTCCAAGATCTAATGGTTGCGGGCAACTTTCTACTGGAAAATATGTTTGTTTCTTTTCTTCATCTTCATTCTCGCTATCTGTATCTGGAGCTTCTTCTCGTATTAAGTCAGGGTCATCTATTTCTGTCAGCCACGATTCATTGAAAATAATGTATGAATACCAAAAGTTATTGTCTATGAGATATTTAATTGCTTCAATGACATTGGTAGGTCTTACCCATTCATATTGGTAATGTCCTTTGTACTGTAGTTTGCGTTTTAATTTAACTTTCACAAATTGAGCATCATTTGTAGTTCTGGGTAAAGTTGTAGTGACTTTGTCGAGATCTTTAGGAACATTGAGCATTGGACCTTTAACACCTCTCTATCCACCTCTCGGCAATGACAAAATCTTCATTAATGGTATCCTGAGAGATATTAACTGTGTTTCAAGAGCATTTAATCTGTGTAATACGTCTGGTATTGGTAGTAAAGTCAAATTGTTCGCTTGCGCTTGAGGAGGCATATGTCCATTCGTCAAATGCCAATGACATGTGTGACAAATCCACTCTATATGTTGTAATTGTCCACTTGCTTAAGACACAAGTGCTTCTGTCGGGCAAAGGATGACAGTGATATAATATAGGTCTGTTACAAAATCAGTTACAAGAGTTACACGATCGGCATATTGATCTCCAGACCCGATCAATGCGAGAAAATTTAATTTTCTCTGGAATACCAATGAATGGCGAAAATAAAAACTCCGATGAAACAGAAAGAATTTTGGATGACTTTATGTTCAGAGAATTAAAAATGGAAGAAACCGGCACGTATCATCGGGCGCATAGATTCGGAAAAGCGTATGAAGTTAAAGATAAAAGCGGTAGAGTGAAATATGTGACAAAATCGATAGTTTGCAGATTTCAAAACTTCAAAGAGAGGGAAAGTGTTCGAAAATCCGCTAAGGAGCTTAGAGGGACCGTTTATGGTATTAGTGAACAATACCCTAAAGAAATAAATGATAAAAGAAAAGACTAATGGCCCCAGTTTCAAGAAGCACGACGCCAAGGACGGAAAGCTTACTTTAAACGTGATCGTCTTTTTGTTGACGGGACTGAAGTTTTTGCTTCCGACAGAAATAACCGAAATATACATGTACGTATGGAAACAAATCACGATGATAGGATGAGACAACGATACGAAAAACAAGGAGCACGACCTAAAACTAGTGGATATAGATCACCCCGTGAAGATCCCCATAATAAGTCAAGCTAGGACAACCGTGGAGGGCATGATGAGACAATCAATACTGACCAATCTATTGACACATCAACTGTTGATTATTGTGTAAATAAAACAATTAAAAACAATTGTATTAATATATTGTCCTTAAATGTTTGTGGACTTAAGAATAGATCACAATACCCTGAATTTATGTCATTGTTACAAAAGTATGAAATTGTTTGTTTTACTGAAACGCGACTAGATGATTGTGATTTATTGGAATGTGATGACTATTTTTTCAAATTTAAAAATAGACATAAAATTTCAAATTATAAATCGGGCGGTTTAGCTTTAGGCTATAAAAAACATTTAGATAAATTTATAAGGCCTATAGAAACAGAATCTGATTTTGTATTCTGGTTTCAGGTAGATAGGGAACTATTTGGTTTAGAAGAAAACGTTATATTTGGTATTGTCTATATACCACCTGCTAATACAAAATATGCATCTGACGATGCCTTTGACGAAGTAGAAACTGAATTACAAAAATTTCTTACACAAACAAAGAATTAAATCTTAGTTGGTGATTTTAATAGCAGAACATCCAATTTAAAAGATTTTTATGACGACGAAGGAAACTTTTGCATTAATAATAATACAGATTTACCTATCGATTATACTGATGTTTACAAGCTTGATAATCTTAATTTACCCAGGGATAGAAATAACCATGATATAGTTATTAATAGCTATGGTAGGAAATTTATTGATTTTTGTAAGAACAATAAAGTTTTTATTCTGAATGGTAGATTCGGACATGATAATTCTGGTAGAGTTACAACAATTCATGGGAGTGTTATAGATTATATTGCATGTACGTCACCTTTATTAGATTATATACATGATTTTGAAGTATTGAACTTCTCTAAACTGTTTTCAGATGTATATTGTCCATTATCATTATGTTTTGATATGTCAAAAACGAATTATAATGAAAACATACAAATTCAACAAATGTCCAGACATAGAATTGGAAAATGGGATCCGGATAATGTAAATGATTTCAAAAATAACCTTGATGACGATAGAGTTATCTCTCTTCTCACAATGTTATCTAATAATATTTCTGAAAATACATCAAGAAATGATGTGGAAACATTCTCTACCGAAATCACAAATATTTTATTAGACTGTGCTAAAGACACTTGTGGATTTATAAATTTTTCTCAAATTAATACGAATGTCAAAAATTCTCATTATAAAAATAAATTATGGTTCAATCCAGAATGTCGAAAAGCTAGAAAACAATTAAAGAAATCCCAGCGACTTTTTAAGCATCACGGATCTAGTCTCTTTAAAGAGAGATTACGACAAAGTGAGAGGTTTTATAAAGATATTATGGATAAAAGTATACAAAAATATAATGAAGATGTGCGAAATAAAATGAAAAATATGAAAAGTAAAAATCCCAAAGAATTTTGGAAATATTTTAATAAAACACAACGAAGAAAACAAAGTGATATATCGATTGATACTTTGTTTGACTTTTTTAAAGAATTAAATAAAAATAGTTTTGTTGATGAATATGATATCGAAAATAGATTGGATTCAGTGTCTATTAACACTACATTAAACAGTATCATTACCCGAGAGGAAATAATTACTGCTGTAAAAAAGACAAAAAATAATAAAGCACCTGGTGAGGATAATATTATTAATGAATATATCACTTCTTCCCTCGATAAAATGGTTGACGTGTATGTTTACTTCTTCAATATTATATTTGATACGGGTCTTCTGCCGGAGGCCTGGCTGATAGGAAATATTATCCCTATCTATAAGAATAAGGGGAGTACCTTAGAGGCGAAAAACTATAGACCGATCACTTTATTGTCTTGTTTGGGGAAAGTTTTTACCTCGATCCTCAATCAGCGATTGAGTGACTACACAGACCAAATGAATATATTATACGAAAATCAGGCAGGCTTCCGGCCAGGTTACTCTACAAACGATCACATTTTCTCTTTATATGCACTTAATGAATTATTACGTATCAGAAATAAAAAGCTATATGTAGCATTCGTAGATTTCGAAAAAGCTTTCGATTTTGTACACAGGAACTCTTTATTACATAAACTTATTTTACACAATATTGATGGCAAATTTCTTACAGTAATTAAAAATATGTATAGTGATGTTAAATCCCGTATCCGTTTTAATGATCAAACATCAAATATTTTTGCAAGTGAAATCGGTGTCCGGCAAGGGGAAAATTTATCCCCGTTACTTTTCTCTTTGTATTTAAATGATTTGCAAAACTATTTAGAAAATCTTAATATAAATGATTTACAATCAATAAGTACAGACGTTGAAAGTGAGTTAAATATCTATTTCAAACTATTTTTACTTTTATATGCTGATGATACTGTACTACTTGCAGAGTCTAGCACTGATTTACAAATACTTTTGAATTCTTTTGCTGAATATTGTTTGCAATGGAAGATGAAGGTAAATGTTGATAAGACAAAGGTTTTGATTTTTAGTAAAGGTAAAATTTCGAAAAAACTGAAGTTTTATATTAATGGAAAAGAATTAGAAATTGTTAAAAAATATAAATACTTTGGCATAATGTTTTCAAATAGTGGATCATTCCTTGCCACTAGGCAATATCTCAAAGAACAAGCTATGAAAGCGTTATATGCAATTATTAAGAAATGTAGATTTAACCATCTATCAATAAGGTGTCAACTCGATATGTTTGATAAGGCCATTGCTCCAATATTACTTTATGGCTCTGAAATATGGGGGTTCGAAAATGTAGATATTCTTGAAACTGTACAGTTATTTTTTTGTAAGCATGTGTTGAAATTAAAAAAAATCAACCCCAAGTTTTATTATCTATGGAGAGCTAGGGCAGTATCCACTGTGCATTAAGATTAAATTAAGGATGGTTGATTTTTGGATTCGTTAGACCAAAAGTGATAATAAGATATCATCTATTCTTTGTAAACTCCTTTATATCTATTTTGATAATTATGGCTATGAAAACAAGTGGATTTGTTATATAAAAAGTATTTTTGATAATTGTGGAATGAGCAATATTTGGTTAAATACAGAGTTGTATTCAAGAGAATGGATAACTGAATCTCTTAAACAGAAATTAAATGATCAGTTTTTACAAGAATGGTTAGCCGACATTAATACTTCCTCAAAAGGTTTATGTAACAGAATTTATAAGACTGAGTTCAAATTTGAAAATTATTTATCAATACTTCCTTTAAATTTTCTTTTTATATTTTGCAAATTTAGATGTGGTAATCACCGACTACCAGTGGAAACAGGAAGATGGCATAATATTCCCCGTGAGGAAAGATTGTGCCATCTTTGTGGTTCCTCTGATATTGGCGATGAGCTACATTATATATTAACTTGTCATTATTTCAGAGATGAGCGTCGTAAATATTTGTCAGCAGAGTATTTTAACTCGTACTAATACTTTAAAATTTTGTTATTTAATGTCTTCACAAAATATTGTTGAGCTTGAAAAATTATGTAAATTTATGAGATTTATATTGCAGATATTGAAATAACCCCTCCTGGTTAACAAATACTGTTAACAAATACTGTAATTTTGTGTTTTTGTATTTCCACACATGCAAATTGTATTATTTATTTATTGTATATATTTATCTTCTCTGTAACTAAGTTTAGTTCACGAGAATAATGATATTCATTCATTCGATTGTTAGATCACTTTGCCAGTTTAATAAATGTGTGTTGACAATCCCGCACCCATGACCAATAAAGACATGGATGTAGCGTTGCTCGACAATCAGCAAAGAATTCCGCTCAAACCGGTGCTAGGGGCCGTCTTGAACTCACTATGAGGTATGATCACAGCTCATTGTTGAAGGCCTCATGGTGACTTCAAGATGAAGAACAACAAAAAAAGTGTTGTTCCTTTGCTTGTTTTAGAGACTTTGTCTCATGTGCATTGACTCCATATCCTTTCATTCACCATTTCTGATCTTATTCCTTTGCAACTGCTCACAGTTCTATCACACTGATGAATGTAGCTCCCCGTTAAACACCTAGCTGCCATTTCCGGTAATTTACCATTATACATACATGTATATTTATTTCTCTTGCACTTTAGTATTTGTGATTTGTACAATGTTCTAATGCATACAGTGCATGTATGTATAGGTACATCGTTTATATTCTTCTTTAATTTTTCAATAGCTTTTATAATGGACTGCCTCCTCTTTTTCACATCAGCTTTCTTCTTCTTTTGTACTTCAACTGAGCGTTTGTAGACCACATTGAGCTTTGATTTAATTTTTGCTCTGTACAGTGCATTAGAGTGGTATTTTTTTATTAATAATAGTCTTAGTTTGTTTCTAAATGTGTCCAAAGTCCTATATATCTTAATCACTGTTTTTTAATCGATTTCTAAAGTCTGCGTTTTCATGGTACTTCTTAATTGAGGACTCCTGGACTTTCTTCCTAAAGTTCAAATTGTTACGGTATTCTTTTGCACTGTTCCTAAATGTCTTTTTTTCAGGGTATTTCTAAATTGATGATTCGTTTGCACTGTTCCTGAATGTCTCATTTTCACGGTATTTCTTATTTGATGACTCTTTTGCACAGTTCCTAAATGTACCATTTTCACGATATCTCTCAACTGATGCTTCTTTCCTGACATTTCTATATTTGTCTGATGACTGATAATTCAATTTGCTCCTGATCTTAAGTGATGCACAGTATGAAGAACTAGAATGATACCTTATTGTAGATGCGTGTATCTTATGTTCCTTGGAACTTTCATTATTTAAAAATCTTTGTCTTAATGATGCTTTTATTGTGCTTGCAAAGTCAGAATCACAGGTATACCTTTGTCTTTCTAAAAAAAAATTTATGAGTTTGAAAATTCAAATTCTCCTTTTTGTTTTTGCTATGATATTGTTCACGTAAAATTTTCTGCGTCTTTGTTTGAAATGATACATCAGATGAATACTTTTGTTTCTCATGTGTACTTTTTCACTTATTCAAGCTATCCATTGAATAAGTCATATCCTCTGATACTCGATCCATTAAATACAATTTTTTACTGAAACAACTAAATCAAAGTGATCTTCATTTCTATGATGAATATGTATTCCGTTATTGTATGCTGTTCTTGTAAAAGAGTAATGAACCCTCTTCCATTGTTGTCCACATTTTGAGTACATATAGATTTTTGTTCGTAGTAGCATGGAAGCTGTGAAGATTTCAACTTCAGAAGCCCATTCATTATCCATCTCCATTTTCGACTTATTCAAATAATCTCTGACATTACCATTATATTCTGCTGGAATGTAACTTTTCCCAAAATTTGGGTTTATTAACATTAACTCGTATTTTTTTGTCTGAATAGATAACTATGTCTCATGGCCAAGTACATCAATTGATCATTACGCCATTGATCTTCCACTGGCAAGTAGATAAATGATTTTGTCACCTGAAATGATAGTAAATCATATAAATGTATATGATTTCAAAACATTTGTAACATAAATGTAGAAATAAATAACTTCAATGCATCACAAGTCTTAAAGGACATATAAATACAGTTTTGTTGAAATTTACTACAAAATACAGAATTTTTCTTCATGATGTAAATATTTAAGTACAATTCCATATAAAAATAAAAAAGCAGATGGTACATGTGAAATTTTATTTACAATTTTTTTGTTTTATCTTAATATATATTCATAATTAATTTCATAAGCAAAAAGAATTTTTCAAAAATGTGTTTTTATGGTTATAATAGCATGTTAACTCCTCATGGTTTCTTTATAAAGAAATGAGTTATCTCCATTACTGTAGTACTTTCTACTTAAAAGGGGAAAGGGTTTTTTTGGTTCTGTATAAACACAATTCTTACTGTGACTGTACAATAAAGTAGCTGTAAATTACGCAAATTATTTGGCTAAGAATTCTCTAAACATGTCATAATTTATATAGATTAATAGAGGGATTCTCTTATCAGTAATCCACCCCTTCATTTGTATTACATTCTATGAAATTTAATTCTGGAATATGCAATTAGTTAATGAGACAAGAGGCCCTCAAGAGACTGTATCGCTCACCTGGAATATAGCCTTAGACAGAGAGGAGCTTTCAATGCAGTTCCCAAAGGGGTCAATGTTAAAGTTTATTTCACACTGGTGATGATCTTGCATGAGGTGCAAACATAAAATTTCGTTAAGGTTCCGGGGAACCTAGTGTCTAACCTTCTCACTCGACTCTGAATCTAATCTGGCCTATATCAAGATGTGGTTGCTAAGTAAAATTCCCAGAAACAAATGGTCTTTGACAGTTTCAGGAAATTAACCAAAATTGGAATACAAAATTCATGAAATCTAACCATTGAAAATATTGGTTTTTGACTTCAATTCATCAAACCACGTGGTTGAAAACAAGAACTCCCCAAAATTGCTTGTCTTTGAGAGTTTCAGGAAATTTACTAAAAATTGGAACCATATTTCTTAATTCTTAGTTGTGTTCAGAATTATGTCTTGTATGAAGACATTGGTGAAATCTTTGATTGTATGCAAAAAATTCCAAAATTTTTAGTCTTGGACATTTTCAGGAAATTTACCAACGATGGAACTGGAATAAAATTCCAAAAGCTTATTGTGCATCTACAGACTATATGCAATAATTCTACATCAAAATTAAAGTCTTTATTATCAATTATGTTTAAACATTGTTGATATATGGACCTAAATAAAAAACAATTAGCAATATTCACTGAAGCTGAAAATATAGGTGAAGATGACATAATTCTGGTATGGATGTTTTTTACTAATAAATATGTAACAACTCACCAATAATCATCAGTCTTTGACATGTAGGTGCTGAGACATGGTGCAAATTAAAAAAAAATCATTGAAAAAAACTAAGTCCAGGTAAGAGCAAAATACGAAAAAAATGGAATTATTTTTTTTTCAAAAAATAAACTTGGGATACAATAATAAAGTTTTACTGAATATTGTGTCAAAATTTCATTGATATTGAATATGATTTGAAAAATATGTATTGAAGTTAAAAAAGGTTTCACAAAGGTTTGCTTCAACTGGCCTGGTAGTTTCACAGAAAAAAGAGCTCTGAATGCATTTTCAATAGGATCCCTGTGTTCAACTATGTTCCCTGTTTGTTGCCATCTCTTGGATGAGGTATAATCATAGAAATTATAAACTTTGAAGGGACAACCCAGTCACTATTGTAACCAAGTTTGGTTGAAATTGGCTCAGTAGTTTCAGAGAAGAAAATCTTAGTATGCATTTCCCAATAGGGTCCCTTTTTGTTCCATGCTATTTGCAATCGTTTAAAAACAAATGAAGATACTTCTTGGCTATGTCTCTGTTTTCTAAGTTCGTCCTTCAGTCTTCTAGATCTGGTATTTTTCTTTCCCATCTTTGTCTAGCTAGTCTGTTTAATATTTGCTTAAATCCTGTCCAACAAAAATCACAGTTTTTGCTTCTTCTATTGTGATGGGTAATGGAAATATATATTCACACCTAACTGAAAAATAAGTTTTACAATTTAAAAACTCCAATAAGCACTACCACGTCAAATTTCCAGCTGTTTTGCACATTTTATTGATTACATGTNTTTTTTTTTTTTTTTTTTTTTTTTTTTTTTTTCAAATAATTACTTCATAATAATCTTCAATTAAATCTTTTTTAATCTGTTTGAAAGCAATTGATAGGTTTATTGAAAAAGTATATGAATCTTATATATTACTTAATCATAATTTCAATAAAGTGATTTTATCTCAAAGTATTATTTAGCATAAAAAAATAGCTGGGAATGATCTGATAGCAAAATATCTTAATCTTTCCATTCCAATTATCTGCAAAAGAAAAAAAAATAGATGTTAATTTCGCTAGCAATTACATAATGCAAATAATAAAAAATTCCAATAATGAATGATGTATCACAGGAAGCAAACAAATCAAAAACTTTTTTTAAATGGAGATAACATTAAAAATCTGGCTTCTGTGCTGTAGTTGTGTCACGTCTGCCGCGATCAAATGAATGCTATTTTTGTGCGTTTTGTATGCATGTAAAAACAATATAGGTTTGGGCTTAGCTTCAAACCAAGTCATGTCTGCAGCCATCAAATGAATGTTATTTTGAATGTTAACTGTATGTATGTAAAAAGAACTAAAGGTTTTTTCTGTGTTTAAAATTAAAAACAACACTAAGAATCTGGCTTCTGTGCTGTCGTTGACATCCGCAATCGGATGTGGTTACACCATGAGGTTGCCACACAGACTAAGGCAGACCAAGAACTAAATAGCCATGTCTGCAGTCATCAAATGAATGCTATTTTAAATGTTTATTGTATGTATGTAAATAGAACTATAAGTTTGGTATGTGTTTGAAATTAAAAATAACACTCAGAATCTGGCTTCTGTGCTTTCGTTGACATCCGAAATCGGATGTGGTTACACCGTGAGGTTGCCAATCAGACTAAGGCAGACCAAGAACTAATTAGTCATGTCTGCAGCCATCAAATGAATGCTATTTTGAATGTTTATTGTATGTATGTAAATAGAACTATAGGTTTGATGTGTGTTTAAAATTAAAAATTAAACTAAGAGTCTGGCTTCTGTGCTGTCGTTGACATCTGAAATCGGATGTGGTTACTTCGTGAGGTTGCCACACAGACTAAGACAGACCAAGAACTAATAAGTCATGTCTGCAGCATCAAATGAATGATACCTAGAATGTTAATTGTATGTATGTAAATAAAACTATTGGTTAGGTTTGTGTTTTGAATTAAAAAATGAACAAGGGTAAAGTTTTTGACGCTCAGACAGACAGAAAGGACAAAAGAATATGCCACCGATCCTCAATCTGGGGGCATTAAAAGGGTAAATCATTTAGATTGCAATACCCATGCTAAAACTTTTTGGACCCATAGGTATTTGTAGGAATGCCAACTAGAACTGTCGGCAAAGCCAGACTAATACCTCCTGCAACTGCATTTGAGTACCAAGGCATGTCATTTTGAAATTTGACCTTCAGCCACATGGTAATTGGAAAGTTAATTTAACATAAATAAAGCCTGTCAGGACTGAAGTCGCAGGCTTTATTCCAATCAGTTCATATCTGCTACTTCATATAGATAAATTAATTTATATGAAGTAACAAATATGAACTGATTGGAATAAAACCTGCAAATTCATGATCCACTAGTTAACCTTTTTGGCTAATATAACCCATTTTTGTCTAATTTAACAGAAAACACCTAAATTTTTCCTAATTCTTCCTATATTATCCTTATCTCTTTAAATTGGACTTGTCACGGTAAAATTAGCCATGTCCAGTTAAATTAGACATTTTTTATTAAACTGAATTGGTAAAAGCAGTGGTATGTATTCAATTTTGCCCAAAAAGGTCTAATATGGACACTCTGGACACAAAATGAACAAGGATTTACCATCATAAAGGTCAACGGTCAAAGTCAAGGTCACATTGACCTAAATTTGGTACGTGACACATCGCCTTCCCATGATGCATCCACACACCAAGTTTGATAATCCTAGATGCTACGGTACAAAAGTTGTGCTCTGGAAACGAAATGCACATGGTTTTA
This sequence comes from Modiolus philippinarum, assembly GCA_002080025.1. NCBI lineage: Eukaryota > Metazoa > Mollusca > Bivalvia > Mytilida > Modiolidae > Modiolus > Modiolus philippinarum. Next base: position 144,066 of record MJUU01036526.1, on the reverse strand, counting down.
CTATCACAAAGGTCAAAAGTCAAGGTCACGGTAACCTAAATTTGGTACTCGATACAAATCCCTTCCATAATGCATCCACACACCAGGTTTGATAATCCTAGGTGCTACATTACAAAAGTTCTTCTCTGGACACAAAAAATGCACATGATCCGGAAGTTTTTACTATCATAAAGGTCATAGTCAAGATCACAGTGACCTTAATTTGTTAAGCGACACATCGCCTGCCCATGATGCATCAACACACCAAGTTTGATAATCCTAGGTGCTACGATACAAAAGGTCTGCTCGGGACACGAAATGCACAGGATTTCACTATCATAAAGGTCAAAGTCAAGGTCACAGTGACCTAAATTTGGGACGCGACACATTGCCTCACCATAATACATCCTCTCTCCAAGTTTGATAGTCCTAGGTGCTACAGTACAAAGTTCTTCTCTGGACACAAAAAATGCACATGCTTTTACTATCATAAAGGTCAAAGGTCAAAGTCAAGGTGACAGTGACCTAAATTTGGTACGGGACACATCGCCTTCCCATGATGCATTCACAGACCGAGTTTGATAATCCTAGGTACCACGGTACAAAAGTTCTTCTCCGGACACGAATGGGGACAGACGGACAGACATGGTGATTCCTATATACCCCCCGAACTTCGTTTGCGGGATGGTATAATTATCGTAACAAATTGAAAGATATGGTTTCTGAATAGAATTCCAAAAATCACAGTCTTTAAGAGATTAACCAAAACCAGAATCAAACATTTTTGTGAATTTAACAGTGTTACTACTAAAAACAATCACTGTTACTTTAAGGAATTGAACAAGACTTAGAGCTCTCAAGAGCCTGTATTACTCACCTGGACAATGGCCAATGCAAAATACATTGTGATTAAGTTTCATTCTAACTAGCCTAGTTGTTTCAGATAAAAAAAATATTTGTATGTCCTTTCAATAGGGTCGAGTAATAAATTAGTTCCTCGTAGATTCCCATGTTGTATGAAAGATAGGTATACTTAGTCAGCGCATCGTTCATGCCAAGTTAGTATAAATTTCATCAACTGTTCATTTAAGGCTTTGTTTAATAGCAAAAGTCTGTGAAGTGCTATGAAGCCAAGAAGTTGCTTTATAATTCATGTAGGAAAGATATTTGCATGGTAGGCAAACAATACCATCACTGTAGGACACAATATACATTTATATACACAAATTATTATAATGTGAAATTAGGTGAAGGTTATGAAAGTATTTTCGCACAAAATTGTAAAAATTTGCATTAAAACACCCTTTTTGCTCTTGATTATGGAATAAATAATTGTTTTTTTATAAAGTGACAGCAGGGAATTTCTCTTAAGCTTAAAAGAGAAAAGTTAAGCAAAAAAATAATAATACTAAGATATGAGAACAGAATTAAAGAGAGATAATCAATTAAACATATGGCATTGGGAAAAAGGTGATGAAAAACGGTCAATAACTCCTATACAGGTGTTTGGATTTTCTTTAAAATTTCCAAGTATGTAGATCTTGATATGCTGAATATTTTTTCCATTTACACTTCACTTCCACATGTTCTATCTGTTACAGTTTTGAAATTAAAATAAATAATGCATAAATTTTGAAAAATTTACAGGAAAAGGGCTGAACCTCTGAGACGGGTTTTCCGATTTTCTTCAAAATTGTCGGGGAGATAGATCTCGGCATTCCTGCCAGAGATATGGTTGCCAGGTAAAATTAAAAAAGTAATGGCACGGTGTTTGAGAGTTTCAGGAAATTTACCAATATTAGCATCATATTTTTGAAGTCCTAGTGTTCATTCTAGCTGATGGCATTCAAGAGTTGCTTAATTATATGATTTCATTTTGGAAGTCAAAATTCTAAATTCTTATCTTTGATTCCAAAGCAATTCAAGCTATTCCCAATAAAAATGTAAAACACAAAATAAGAATCATAAAAGAGTTCCAGTCATATGCTTAGTACTTAATATTTTGCGTTTTTGGTGCCTTCAGGGCATGCCCCAAGGGATCATACTAAATGTCTGCTACCGTTAACAAATTAGATGAAAATAGTGGAACTTGCATAGAAAGTCTCTGCTTCCAAACATAAATACGTCAGAAGATTTCGCATATTAGTTGATACATGTAACTGGAAATACAATTTCGCTCAATATTCGTACATACATACGGATGGACTGCATTACATAATCCCCCTCTTCCGCTAAGCAGGGGGATAATAACACTGAGATCTGGCTTCTGTGCTGTCGTTGACATCAGAAAAAGTATGTGGTTACACTGTGAGGTTGCCACACAGACTAAGGCAGAGCAAGAACTAATAAGTCATGTCTGCAGCCATCAAATGAATGTTATTTTGATGTTCATTGTTTGTATGTAAATAGAACTACAGGTTCCAAATTTCAAAAGGCTGGGATATATAGTTCCTGAAAAAATGTGATAGAAATTTTCAAGAAGTGAAAAATATTTTTAGTGCTGTCAAACAGGAAGTGGGCATTCGAGATTCAAAACTCTCTTACAAGGTATAGGTCCCCATACTGATACTCAATGCCTTGGCTGTCATGGCTGTGATATGTGGTTCTTGAGAAAAATGTACAGAAACAAGGGTGGATCATATTGCAAGGCAATTCCAAGCCCCCTACTGGTAGAGCAAGGATTTGTTACACCTAAGTCAAAGGCCCATAACTCTTTCAAAAATCTGTTGACCGGAACTTAACTCTTTCCTGTTCTGTAACTCATTAAGGTAGACTCATATACCAAATATAAGATGAATACCAGCAATAGTTCAGAAGAAAAGTGTGGAAAACTGATATTTTACTAAAATTTTCTAAGTCTAAGGCCCATAGTTCCTTCAAAAATCAATGGACCGGAAGCAAACTTTAACTTGATTTGTGACTCACTGGGGTTGACTCCCATGCCAATTATTAGATCAATAACTGCAATGGTTCAGAAGAAAAATGCAGAAAATTGATGTTTTGCTTAAATTTTAAGTCAAAGGCCACAACTTTGTAAAAAATCAGTAGACTGGAACCAAACTTAAACTTCGTCTGTAGTTTATCGAGGTAGACTCATGCACATACCAAATTTTAGATCAATATCTGCAAAGGATTAGAAAAAAAAGTGCGGAAACTGATTTTACTAAAATTTTCTAAATCAAAGGCCCATAACTCATTCAAAAGTCAGTGGACTAGAACCAAACTAAAATTTATTCTGTAACTCGTTGAGGTAAACTCACGTACCAAATATAAAATCAATACCTGCAATGGTTTAGAAAAAAGGGCGGAAAACTAATATTTTACTAAAATTTTCTAAGTCAAAGGCCGACAACTCAGTCCAAAACTCTAGACCAAACTGAGCCTGTTCCGTAACTCATTTAGGTAGACTCACATACCAAAAATAGATCAATATCTACAATGTTTTAGAACAAATATGCCGACAACTGATGCGGGAGAGACGGACGGAATGCAAACCTAAAGTCTCCTTCAGCTATCGGCAGTAGAGGACTAATTATCAAGAAGTGAAAATATTTTTAAGTTACGTCAAACAGGAAGCGGGCATTCTAGAGATTAAAAACTCTCTTACACGATTAAGGTCCCCAAACTGATACTACATAACAATTTACAGAAGGCTGGGATGTGTGGGTCTTAAGAAAAATGTCACAGAAATTTTTGTGACGCCAATGGCATTTTCAAGAAATGAAAAACAGGAAGTGGGCATTAAAGAGATTCAAAATCCTCTTTCATAGTAAAGTTTCCCATACTGGTACTCCATCCTAAATTTACATAGCACAAAATATATAAAATCGTAAAAAAATTGACCAATTAAGGCAATTACTCCTATATGGGTATTTAGATTTTCTTCAAAATTACCATGTTTGTAGATCTTGATATGCTGTTAATTTTTGCAATTAAACTTAACCTCTATCTTAGTCTGTTTTTAAAATAAAAGATGAAATAAATAAAATAACGAAAAACTGACTAGTAAAGGGCAATAACTCTTATATAGGTATTTAGATCTTTTTCAAAATTACCATGTATGTACATCTTGATATGTTGTACATTTTTGCAAGATAAACTTAACCTCTATATAATACCGTGTTTTAAATATAAGCAAAAAAAAGACCAATAAAGGGCAATAACTCCTATAAGGTATTTAGAAGTTCTTCAAGATTACAAAAATGTAACATGTGGGTAGATCTTGATATGCTGAACATTTTTGTATGTTGAACTTAACCTCTATCCGTTATAGTATTTAACCTCTATCTCTGATAAGTTTTTTTATATAAAAATGGAAAATTGATGGAAAGATGGCAATAACTCTAAAATGGTTGATAAGATTTGTTTAAAAATTAAAGATTGGGTAGATCTTGTCACTATGATCATTTTTATCCTGTCAGATTTTTTATACATGCAATGGTTTTCAAGTTACTCGACAAAAACTGTAATATACCCCAATGTACTATTTTTAGCAACAGCGGCCATGTTGTTTGGCTTGCAGGCCTAAAAACACAATTCTGAGGCGCAATACCAGGTGATGGTTCAGGCCAAGTCTGCTTTCATTTGGTCCAGTGGTTTCAGAGGAGAAGAATTTTTGAAAAAAATTAAGACGGACGGATGCAAAGTGATGGCAAAAGTTCACCCCGACTTTTAGCAGGGTGAGCTCAAAAAGGGGTTGGGCGTAAAGACGATGTCACAAACAGCCACATGTTTTAACCCCCTAGAAAAGATCAAAATGGGCCCTCGAAATTTCTGGATACCTGCCCATGCTGATCCTCTATGCCAAATTCAGTGCAGAAAGCTGGTATATATGGTTCCGGAGAAAAATGCAACTGAAATTTTTGCGACACCGGCGATGATGTAGACAGCGACGCGGGAGTCGACGCAAGACAACGGATAGTGATCCCTATATCCCACCACTGCGTGAACGTAGGCTACACAATCGTACATATTTTGATAATAGCTTCAAAGCTTTGAAGTTCAATTTTGTTAAAATAAGAAAAACTCAAGTCATCAATAAAGTAAGGCGTCATTTCTGGACCTAGATGTCTGCTTTTACAAGACATATGGAATATAAGACATTTTGTTTTTGATACGGACTTCATCACAGCCAGTATCAAGCAAGCCCATCAGGGCGAAATTAATGCATTACGCCGTGATCAAGTCTGTATAAAAAAAATGTCCTACATTTCTTTTATCGGTTATTCAGAAAAACATTAAATAGAACTTAACAATGAATTGAAATAAGCTGATATTTCTGCTTCATCATGTTAACAATTTATTGCAATAATTAATGTGTATTATTCATCAGTTCAACGTATGACGTGCATGAACTCATCGCATAGCAACGGGCATGTTATTTTCTGTATCACGGCCTGTTCAGTGGTACTGAAAATATCAGGCAATGGAGATCAAAGAAAATTCATACAAATTACATATATATATATTTATTACCATTTTAAAAACAAGAAAAACAATGCATATTTTCGTATGATTTATTGATGCTGCAACACTTTTTTCTTCTTTTTCAGTGCTTTTTCCAACTTCAATTGTATAAAGGTAAGCTGTAGCAACATGCTTTGTGAATCCCTGGTGAACAATTATTACATCACAGAAAGGCACACAACTATCCATTAAAAATGTGAGCATTTAAAAATCTAAGGACTGTTTCACTGAACTAAAGAGGGCATGTTTATGCTGTAAAATTATTGCATCTCATGATAAATGTACATAGAAAAAAGAAGGGAACCGGGGAATGTGTCAAAGAGACAACGACCCAAAGGGGAGTAATAACAACTCAAAGCCACCA
>MJUU01036526.1:111883-138215 GCA_002080025.1 Modiolus philippinarum | reverse complement strand
AAAAGGACAAGACACACAAAGGTTTAATAAATTCCTGACTTAGGACAGACGCAAACCTGCTGCGGCGGGGTTAAACTAGTTTTATTGGATCCAAACCTTCCCCCTACAGCCAATGTGATAAATAAAAAAAACATGTATTTTCTTCGCTCATTTTAGGTAGCACCATACTTATAAAAAGGCAACAAATATTTTGTTATAGGAAGGGGGATGCTATAATTTTTGTGGTCAAGTATTTACATTGACCTACATGTAATTAAACTGACTTTTTAGACTTTGTATTCCAGAAAAATTAAAAGAAATTGTCAACTGTTTGGAAAAAGTACAATGATGAATTTGACAATTTGAAATGTAAAATGAAGAAACAAGAAAACAAAGCATTATTTACATAAGTCATGTTTGTGTTAGTTGTGGAACTGTAGCTTTATAGGTCCTTTTATTTTTTTCTGATATGGCAGAAGCAACTATAAACCAGAGGCTCCCAGGAGCCTGTATCGCTCACCTGGCTTTCAGTTGCCACAGTCAAGGTAACACTGTAAGTTATACAGTTGATCTTCAGTTTCTCAAACTGTCATAGCTCTAACACCACCAATATCTTGAACTGTATTTAAAGTCTGATCATGTTTTACTATATTTCTTTGTAGGATTATTTGACAAAAAAGTTTTAGCTAAGGACCACTTTTGACCCCAGATTTGAAGTCGAGACGTCATTTTGTAAATGGCATTCAACAGATAGTTTTCAACATCTGTTTTGAAGTCGCAACATCAATATCTATTTGAAAACTAAATTTCATTGAAATCAGATAATGTTGAAATGTCCCGCCTTTTTTGGCGGCCATTTTGAAAATGGCGGTCAACGAACAATTTTTAACATCAGTTTTGAAGTTGCGACATCAAGACCTATTTGGAAACCAAATGTCATTGAAATCCGACAATGTTGAATTTTCCCACCTTTTCTGGCGGCCATTTTGAAAATGGCGTTCAACCAACAATTTTCAACACCGGTTTTGAAGTTGCAACATCAATATCTAGTAGGAAACCAATGTTGAATTTTCCTGCCTTCTTGGCGGCCATTTTGAAAATGGCGGTCAAGGAACAATTTTCATCATCAGTTTTGTAGTCACCACAGGATGGCAAACATTTAATCAATTTACACTTTACCTTCAACTTCTACTGTTTTGGAAATAAAAGACGAAAAATACGAAAATTGTAAAAATTCGGTGAAAAAAGGGCAATAACTCCTACCAAGGTTTATGGGTTTTCTTCAAAATTTCAAGTTGGGTATATCTTGATATGCTTAACATTACTGCAATTTACACTTGACCTGTATCTGTTACACTTTTTGAAATAAAAAATAAAAAATTCCAAAATTTTAATATTTTTCGGAAAGGGGCTATAACTCCGAGATGGGTTTTCAGATTTTCTTCAAAATTGCACAGTGGGTAGATCTCATCATGCTGATTATTTTCACACCATGTCAGATTTTTGATATCTATAACGGTTCGAGGTATTAGCCAAAAACTGCAACTTACCTCTATGTTCTATTTTTAGCTACAGCAGCCATGTTAGTTTTCCGATCTGCATCAAAATCACACACTTTAGTCTCCTTATGGCAAGAAACATTAGTTTAAAGTTTGGTTTCATTTGACCCAGTGGTTTCAGAGAAGATTAAAATGTAAAAGTTTACGAACGGCAGACGGACGCCAAGTGATGACAAAAGCTCACATGGCCTTTGGCCAGGTGAGCTAAAATCAGCACAAGTACAATAAAAGCTACGGATCTGCAGCTATGATGGTGTAAGAAGGCAAAATTTAGTCTACTTGCAAAACGAAAGAAATTGACATTGAAAAATCGTGGGCATAAAAAAAGAAATGGTTGTTACCTTCCACACTACTGCCCAAAATATTTTTAACTTTAATAGACAGTCCAGTCTTCATAAATTACAGGAATTTTATTGATCCTTATTGTCACTAACCGAGCTCTTTCCACATTCAATGCTGTATTTTTTTTACCAATCCAGCGTCTCATCTTGTCAGAAATATAATGTTCAAGAAAGTGGTGTTAATTTCAAATGAGTATACAGCAGGCTACTAAGACGTAAATAAATGTTGTATGTCCAAAACATCCCAACGCATCTAAAAACAGGAAGTATATGAAAGGGCGGGAAATGTAAGTGTGAGAACAAAATAATTGCCACTGATCCCGAATCCGACATCTAATTTAAATAAAAACAAACAAATAAACAACAAAAACAACCCCGTCAAAAAAAAACCTCCAATATGTGAGCTTAGGTATAGTTCTTAGGAAATTCCAAAACATGCTTGACCAAACAAAAGCATATGGAAATGAAATTTACAAAAGAGCCAGTTTGTAAATGGTTTGTGTCATGAAGCATTACGATAATAACAATATATGCATAACTTGACAAGGCAAGGTTAACATCACGATCTTGTAGACCGTTCTTGAAAATCTGCTTCCCTAATGACAACAGATCTTTACTTTTAAAAGCTTTCGATTGTTTCGATTTCCTCTACTGGATTTGTCGTTACTACCAGATTTGACATGTTCAACACGACAGGTTTCTTATAAGAAGCAGACATCTAATTTAAAAAAAAAACACGAATAAACAACAAAAACAACCCCGTCAAAAAAATCCCTCCAATATGTGAGCTTAAGTATAGTTCTAAAGAAATTCCAAAACATGCTTGACCAAACAAAAACATATGGAAATGTAATTTACAAAAGAGCCAGTTTGTAGGTGGTTTGTGTCATGAAGCATTACAATAATTACAATATATGTATAACTTGACAAGACAAGAGCGGCATCACGATCTTGTGGACCGTTGTTGAATATCTGTTTCCCTAATGACAACAGATATTTACTTTTAAAAGCTTTCGATTGTTACGATTTCCTCTACTAGATTTGTGGTTACTACCGGATTTGACATGTTCAACACGACAGGTTTCTTATAAGAAGCAGGAGATGCTTACTCTACTGTGCATCTTATCTCAAGTTTAATGTTTTTATTGAGTCTGTGTTGTTTATCTTTCTATACCTATTATGCGTGTCATTTTTTTTTTGCAATACTCATGTTTATGTCTTTGTTTAATTGTGTTTTTTTTTCAATATTGCAGTTGTGCTTGAATAATTCGTATTAGACTGTACGTTTGGTTCTCACTTCCATTCAATTTCTTTTCAACTACATATTCACAATTAAACTTCCCTTTCAGGATATTGGAGGAAAAAATATCTATTTTCACCAGAATAGGTAGTTTGACGTTTGAGTTGTTTCCCTTTAAAAACTGAGTTTCAATGTTTATTATTTTTATCCTAAAGTACTGTAGTAACGATCCTATTGCTTAAATCAATTTAAATCACAAACCAATTTAAATTAAATTTAAAGCATGAAAAGTGTTTTAAACAAAATGTGCTTGCTATTTTGCAAAATTATTTATTTGTATTTACAAAATCAGGGTAATCTATTTCATCCTAGGTAGTAATTTGATTGTCCAAATTTATTTCTTAATGCTAAAATAAGTCCTTTACTTGCTGAAGTTGTTTTTGCACATGAACAAAAGACTAGAACAAGAAACCATTCCCTAATTTGAATGAAATAATAGCACTGTGACAATCAAACCCATTTCATACAGCGATGGAAACGTTCAACATTCCCAAATTAGCGCTCATTGTGTGAATCGTGTGCGTTCATCGTGTAGACCGTTTGCGTTCATCGTGTAAATCGTGTGCGCTCATCGTGTATCGTGTATCCTGTAACGTGTAACGTTCATTGCATGTATCGTGTAACGTGCGTTTACTCGTTTCATTTAAATTCCGCATTTTACAGATAGGATTGCCAATTTTCTGCACAACACAATTTTGTTTTTCAACCGCCGATTCTACAAGAAGAAAACAAAATATTATCAGATTAAGTATCATTGCCGTTTTTTTTTTTTTTTTTTTTTTTTTTTTTTTTTTTTTTTTTGTTTTCACAAACACAGTTATTGCTTAGGAACGCAAACCTTTATTTAATCAACATAAAATATTCAATTTTAATAATGCAGGCTGTCCAATATAGTAGAAGAATAGAAGCCTAATCAAATGAAACTTATTACACGATTTAATCATTGTGGACACTGGTATAATATAAAATAGAGTAAAAGTGCACTTTCTTTTATATTTATGGTTAAATCATGGGAAGTTTAAGTATTACCAACACCGGTATAAGATAAAATAGAGAAAAAGTGCACTTTCTTTTACATTTATGGTTTTTAGTACTGCAGACACTGGTATAATATGAAATAGAGAAAAAGTACACTTTGTTTTATATTTATTGTTAAAGTACATCAACTTTTAGTATTGCGGATACCGGTATAATATAAAATAGAGAAAAAGTGCCCTTTTTTATATTTATGGTTCAATTATGTGAGGTTTTTGTATTTCGAACAATGGTATAATACTAAATAGAGATAAAGCTCCCTTTATTTTATATTTATGGTTAAATTTTATAAAGTTTTAGTATTGCGGACACCGGTATAATATTGAATAAAGAAAACGCTCCCTTTCTTTTATATTTATGGTTAAATTTTATAAAGATTTAGTATTGCGGACACGGGTATAATATTAACTACTGAAAATGCTCCCTTTCTCTTATATTTATGGCTAAATTTCCCAAGTTTTAGTATAGCGGACACTGGTATAATATTAATTACAGAAAACACTCCCTTTCTTTTATATTTATGGTTAAATTTGATAAAGTTTTAGTAATGCTGACACCAGTATAATACTAAATAGAGAAAAAGTTCCCTTTCTTTGATATTTATGGTTAAATTTGATAAAGTTTTAGTATTGTGGTCATCGGTATAATATTAAATACAGAAAACACTCCCTTTCTTTTATATTTATGGTTAAATTTTATAACGTTTTAGTATTGCAGACACAGGTATAATATTAAATACAGAAAACACTCCCTTTGTTTTATATTTATGGTTAAATTTAATAAAGTTTTAGTATAGCGGACACCGGTATAATACTAGATAGAGAAAAAGTTCCCTTTCTTTTATATTTATGGTTAAATTTTATAAAGTTTTAGTATTGCATACACCGGTATAGTACTAAATAGAGAAAAAGTTCCCTTTCTTTTATATTTATGGTTAAATTTGATAAAGTTTAAGTATTGCGAACACCGCTATGATATTAAATACAGAAAATGCTCCCTTTCTTTTACATTTATGGTTAAATTTTATAAAGTTTTGGTATTGCGGACACCGGTATAATATCAAATTGCAGAAAATACTCCCTTTCTTTTATATTAATGGTTAAATTTGATAAAGTTTTAGTATTGCGGACACCGGTATATTACAAAATACAGAAAATACTCCCTTACTATTATATTTATGGTTACATTTGATAAGGTTTTAGTATTGCGGACACTGGTATAATATTATACAGAAAACGCTTCCTTTCTTTTATATATATAGTTAAATTTGACAAAGTTTTAGTATTGCGGACACCGGTATTATAAATATTAAATGGAGAAAAAGTTCCCTTTCTTTCATATTTATGTTTAAATTTTATAAAGTTTTAGTATTGCGGCAAAGTTTTAGTATTGCGGACACTGGTATAAATAAATATTAAATAGAGAAAAAGTTCCCTTTCTTTCATATTTATGGTTAAATTTTATAAAGTTTTAGTATTGCGGACACCGGTATAATATTAAATACAGAAAACACTCCCTTTCTTGTATATTTATGGTTAAATTTTATAAAGTTTTAGTATTGCGGACACCGGTATAATACTTAATAGAGAAAAAGTTCCCTTTCTTTTATATTTATGGTTAAACATTATAAGGTTTTAGTATTTCGGACATTGGTATAATATTAAATAGAGAAAAAATTCCCTTTCTTTTATATTTATGGTTAAATTTTATAAATTTTTAGTATTGCGGACACTGGTATAATACTAAATAGAGAAAAAGTTTCCTTACTTTTATATTTATGGTTAAATTTGATAAAGTTTTAGTATTGTGGACAACAGTATAATATTAAATACAGAAAATACTCCCTTTCTTTTATATTTATGTTTTTTAAATCTTATAAAGTTTTAGTATTGCGGACACCAGTATAAAATTAAATACAGAAAACACTCCCTTTCTTTTATATTTAAGGTTAAATTTTATGAAGTTTTAGTATTGCGGACACCGGTATAATACTAAATAGAGAAATCTGTATCATTGAGACCTTGAACATTACTGGGTTAGTATTAACTCATTCTAGAGAATTTTTAGCTCACCTCACGAAGTGAGTGGGCTTATGTGACACCCCTAGCGTCGGCGTCCGGTTAAGAAGAATTGTTAAAGTCCATTCCAGCTTACTGACAAGTCCCACATCAACCATATTGGTATGTATAATGCATTTTTGGATGACAACAACAATACATGCTTCGGATGATGTCTGTGACCTACATTTAACGCATGAGCGACTTGGTTAGGTAAAATGGTTAAAGTCCATTCCCGCCTGCTGACATATCCCACATCAACCCTTTTGGCATGTATGATTCTTTTTGGGATGACAACAACAATGCATGCTTCGGATGCTGTCTGTGACCTACATTTTACGCATGAGGGACTTGATTAGGTAGATTGGTTAAAGTCCATTCCTGCTAAATGAGAAGTCACACATCAACCGTATTTGTATGTTGATGCATTTTGGGATGACAATACATGCTTCGGATGCTTTCTCGGACCTAGATTTCCGCATGGGGGACTTGGTTAGGTAGAATGATTAAAGTCCATTCCTGCTTACTGACACTTCACACATCCACCGTATTTGTATGTATGATGCATTTTGGGATGACAACAACAATGTATGCCTCGGTTTCTATCTGTGACCTACATTTTACGCATGAGGGACTTGGTAAGGTAGAATGGTTTAAGTCCATTCCCGCTTACTGGCATGTCCCACATCAACCATATTGGTATGTTGATGCATTTTGGGATGATAACAACAATTCATGCTTCGGATGCTGTCTCGGACCTAGATTTTCGCTCGGGGGACTTGGTTAGGTAGAATGGTTGAAGTCCATTCCTGCTTACTGACACGTCACACATGAACCGTATATGTATGATGCATTGTTGGATGACAACAACAATGCATACTTCGGATTCTATCTGTGACCTATATTTTACGCATGAGGAACTTGGTAAGGTAGAATGGTTTAAGTCCATTCCCGCTAACTGACATGTCCTACATCGATCATACTGGTATGTATGATGCATTTTTGGATGACAACAACAATGCAATCTTCGGATAATGTCTCTGACCTACATTTTACGCATGAGCGACTTGGTTAGGTAAAATGGTTAAAGTCCATTCCCGCTATTGACATGTCCCACATCAACCATATTGGTATGTATGATGTATTTTGGGATGACAGCAACAATGCATGCTTCGGATGCTGTCTCTGATCTACATTTTACCCATGAGCGACTTGGTTAGGTGGATGGTTTAAGTTTATTCCTGTCTACTGACATGTCCAATATTAACCATATTGGCATGTATGATGCATGTTGGGATGACAACAACAATGCATGCTTCGGATGCTGTATGTGACCTACATTTTACGCATGAGGGACTTGGTTAGGTAGAATGGTTTAAGTCCATTCCCGCTTACTGACATGTCCCACATCAACCATATTGATACGTTTGATGCATTTTGGGATGACAACAACAATGCATGCTTTGGATGCTGCCTCTGACTTTAAACAATTCATTACATTTAATTAGAAAGCTGATGAAGGAGAATGTGTGTATGAAAACGTTGACACCCTTGCTACATCTATATTTTAGTACCTGACAACACTGAGCAGTGAGAATATATAATTTGATGTATTATATAACTATGATAACTTTGAGAACATTTTCAAAAGCACATACATTACGTGTATTGACATTATAGTGATATTAGGAAATTTGTTTCTTGAAAAACAATTGAAGCTTTTGAGAGACTACAATAAAAAGGGACTTAAAGAACCTTATTTACAATTTTCATGCACTCATCATTAATCAAGAAAGGAAAACCCGAACACATACAGGACTGGGTTGCACAAACATCAGTTAAAGGTAATTGATGTTTATAATTTTAAGTGTCAATTAATTTGGTTGAATTTGTTACGGATTTACATTTTTAAATGTCAGTTAACTTCAATTGATGTTTGTGCAACCCATTCCAGGTATTAAATGAACATTCAATATGCTCTTGCACTTGTCATTGCACCTTAAACATGTTTAACTAAAAATATATATCTACAATTGTTATTTTGTAAATCTGTCTGATTCAATATCGAAATACCGAAGTTACTGTGAATTTAGTTTCCGCATATGCGCAATTCAACAATATATGTCTCTTCAGTGCAAATCCAGTCAAACATTTGGAAATCCATAAACCGAAATATACATGATATGGTTGATTTTTAGGGGATGGGGGGCTTGGGGAATTTGTCTAGAAAAATTATAGATTTTCTTGTCAATCTCAAGCAAATTATACATTTTCAAAAAATGTCACATCAAATTAAATATATGCATTTGCATATTTTTTTTATTCAAAACAAAATTAGATTATTTTCATTACTGGTAGGATTACAATATTTATTTTCAATGGCAACAAGCTACAGTACAGAAAGAGACGTACCATAACAAATCACTGGGAAAGACATAGATTTTAATCCTTAAGACAGAAATTCACAGACATACTATCACTGTGATACACCTAAAAAGCCATAAGTGGAGAGGACTAAATTTTATTACCTATTTTACCTGTAATTTCTTTGAAGTCTACCTGCTTGATTAGATTTTTACCTGTACAACAGGAAACTTCCCTACAAAACTTGGGTTTTATTGCCACCAATAAAAAAATTCAAGCTAAAAATTAATCCCCATCACTTTCCAAGATATTCCCACTATCACAGTGATTAGTTATATGTTATGGCTCTTTCTATACTGTAAGATTAAATTATGTACATGTATTAAAAATCCCATCACCTCTGAAAATCAAATGGTTATCCCCACATTGTATCCCCTTAATCAGCCCTTCTGTTGACAACTAGATTCCAAGTGTTTTTTTGTAATTTCTCAACATCGATTTGATCATGCTGATACATGTATTTGGTATTATTATACAAAAATAATTTGGTGAAACAATTTTGTGCAGATTTACATGTTATTTGTGGTACTTTTAGGTAATGCATGTTTTCTGTAAAGACTAACTATAGGTATACATTAGGTACATGTGTAGTTATTCAAAATTTAAATTGATGAACTACAGACTTTGTTTGCTTCTTTTCTTTTAATATACTTTGCCTTATAAAGGCCTGGGGTATAGTGGATTCCTCTTGTCCGTCCGTCCGTCACAATTTGGTTTCGGATGAAAACTTGAGTTTGTTGTGAAGGAAAACTTTAATATTTTCGGCCAATGTTTCTTTTCATAAAATACATGTAAGGATCGATTTTCATCGTGATCAGAGTTTTCTAGAGTAATTTCCCTTGAATTATGCAAAATCTGTAAATTTTATGGTACAGTGCAGTTCTAATCAAAACATTTGGAAGACTATTACACGAAACGTGTGTGATAGCTGAAAAGAAAACGAATAACCAATAGGAACTTATGAAAAGCCAAAATCAGCACAAGACAGAGCTATGGATGAGGGAGTTATTATTTGGGTTTACAGTGTTTCAAGTTAGACCTTATACCAAAATTCTTCCCGGCAGCTACTTTTTTCAAATCGACAGAAAAATAGGTCTATTTAACTTGATCAATAGCTCCAATATTCCGATGAATTGAGACTGAACAATGACCAGTAACACTATGATAAGTCCTACTTTTAACACATTTCCAATCCACATTTAAATCTATTGATGAATTTTAAAAGACCTTTTTATACACCCATCTAAAGACGGACGTATTATGGTATATCCTGCCTCTAGTAAATTTCTAAGACGTTGATTGGTCAAAAGACGTCACGTGCCGAACGTGTATATTTTATATGGGGTGACTGTTTAATATACCGTCAGTGACCGCCATTACGCGGCGTCACTGTACGTTTTTAAACATGTTTTTGACAATTTACTGGACTCTCGGCAGGATATAAACATTACACAGTATGTAAGTGACCTAATATGGTATATACACGGTCAGTTAATTGAATATTGGGCTCGAGCTACGCTCTCGCCCAATATGAAATTTACTGACCGTGTATATACCATATTAGGTCACTTACAGACTGTGTAATCTATAATACCCTCCGTCCGTTCGTCCGTTAACTTTTTGGTTTCTAGAGTTTTTTTTTCTGAAACCGCTTGACATATTGATTTATATATCTGGGTGAGATACAGATCAAGTTCGAATTCGGGTCCGGTCGGTTGATTTTGTACAGAGTTATCGCCCTTGAACTTTGCGAAATATTGAAAAATATAGGTTTCTGGAGTTTTTTTTTCTGTAACCGCTTGACATATTGATTTGATATTTGGTATATGAGTACGGTATATCTTGGTGAGATACAGATCAAGTTCGAATTTGGTTCCGGTCGGTTGATTTTGTACAGAGTTATGGCCATTGGACTTCGTGAAATTTTGAAAAATATAGGTTTCCATAGTTTTTTTTCTGTAACCGCTTGAAATATTGATTTTATATTTGGTATATGAGTGTATCTGGGGGAGATAAAGATCTAGTTTAAGTTTGGTTCCGGTCGGTTCATTTAGTACAGAGTAATGGCCCTTGGACTTAGTGAAATTTTGAAAAAATATAGGTTTCCGGAGTTTTTTTCTGTGACCGCTTGACATACATTGTGTATTGATTTGATAGTTGGTATACAGTATATCTAGGTTATATACAAGTTAAGTTCGAATTTGGTTCCGGTCCGTTAATTTTATACAGAGTTATGGCTCATGGACTTGGTAAAATGTTTTAAAATACAGGTTTCCGGAGTTTTTTCTGCAACCGCTTACATATTTATTTGATATTTGGTATATGAGTGTATCAGTTGAGATACAGATCAAGTTTTAGTTTGATCCTGATTGGTTGATTTTGTACGTAGTTAGGGCCCTTGGACTTTGTAAATTTTTGCAAAAAACATTAAGTAAGTTTCTCCATCTTTTCTTTACAATGCGTGAACATGTTGATTTTATATATGGTATATGATTGTATGTTTATAAATTACTGAATATTAAGTTTAAATTTGGTTCCTTTTGGATGATTTATGTGGACAATTATGGCCTTAGACTTTATTTATTTTTTTGAAATTTTTTTTCTACCTTTTCTATACATTAACTTTGCATATTAATTTGATATTAATACTCCCGCAAATTAAGTTTGGGTGTATAATAAGAATCGCCCTATCCGTCCGTCCATCCGTCTCTCTGTCTGTCTGTCCGTCCATGTACCATGTCAGCGCATTTTCTCCTAAATCCCTGATGGGATTTTGATGAAATGTTGCACAGTTGTAGTACACTATCTGAAGATGTGCATGAAAAATGTGGTTGCTGTCCAAAATTATTTAGGGGGATAATTCGTATATGAATATTTTCTGGAAAAAGGGGGAACAAGTCTTGTCAGGGCATGTTCTCCAAAACCACTGCTTGGATTTTGATGAAATGTTACACAGTTATAGTACACCACCTGAAGATGTGCATGCAGTAATATGGTTGCTGTGTGAAATTTTGAAGTTGGAATAATTTGTCTGAATATTTTCTGGAAAAAAGGAAACGAAATTTGTCAGCGCATATTCTCCAAAACCGCTGCTTTGATTTTGATGAAATGTTACACAGTTATAGTGCACCACCTGAAGATGTGCATGAAGTTATATAGATTCTGTCTAAAATTTGGAAGGGGAGATAATTAGTTTTTGCATATTTACTGGAAAAAAGGGGGAGGTATATCATTGTGTCATATTTGTACTGTGTCCACAACTGTACTGTGTCCAAACACACTTAAATTTATACTTGCCATATTGATTCAGGGTTCAATTAGCGGGAGAGGGGGTATAACTGAGTGCCAGCGGCGACAGCTTTAGTTGTTAAATGGTAACATGTTGGTAAGACACATATTCTGTTAGATTGTTTTTTTATTTTAAGTAAAATTTTGTTGTGGTCCAATAATGCCGTTCGAGTTGACTGTGGACAGGCTATCTTACGCTTTTGGCGCAGCAGTTTATTGTCTTTTATCTTGTAAAACTGTTTGAGCAGCTAGAAAGAATTTTTGTATAAGGTCTCATTTGAAATGCTGTAACAAAATTTTCAGAAAATTAGATGTTGCAAGTTCAGAATAAGAAATTTGTAAATCCATATACATTGTATACTTTGTAAGTCAAGTGCAATCACTACAATTGGCTGATGGGCAGGGGTATCTTTTGTGATCAGCAGATCACATTTCTAGTTTAATCAAATCCTGTTACTGTGCAAAATGGTTTCTAAAGTTAATTTGTGTAATTGATTTTCAGTTTTATTGAGTAATTAACCTCTTCCTGTTTGCCAATTTTTAAACGACCTTAAAAGCTTTAAAATTGTATATGGTTCTGTGCTGTTGTCATGTGTAGACATTTTTGTCTCTGGTTAATAACTTTAGTTCGAGCTGACGGGACGTATTATGGTATACCGGTCGGTGTTCGTCCGTCCATCAACATAAATGGGACTTTCAATATCCCAGAAATGCATAATATGGCATTTTCCCTTCCTCCGTCACAGTCCAACCGGATAATGCTTAATTTTTCTTTAAACTTACAAGATTGTCGATTACGACAGAAGAAAACATTTTAAGAGCATTTGTTTCTATTCCAAAGTTATGGAATTTTGAATTTTCGGAAATAAGTAAAATTTCGTCTTTATTATTGAAAACCTTGATCTTCCTCTAGGGATCACCATCCGTCGTCTTGTTTCTGTCTATCTGTCTGTCTGTTCGTTTGTATGGCTAAAAAAATTTAAGCATCATCTGCATCTCCTCCCAAACCGTTTCGCATTTTTCAACGAAACTTGCAGGAATGCGCCAGTATATATTGAAGATGTGCACCATGCACTTTGTTTTTCTTTAATTTTGTTTTTTTCCAGATTCTACGCTGTTTTTGGACTTTTTCATTTTAGCTTATTGGAGTCTAAGGATATTCCTCCATTATCCTCAACTCATGATAAATGGCCCTGTATTTTTCTATGAAACTTGGAGGAATGCATGATTCATTTAATAAGATCTTTACCCCTAAACATACTCTTATGACTCATGACTGATACACATCAGGAGTCCCCTGGAGTAATCCCTGCCCACCCCCACCCCAATTGACTCAGGTTAAAGTTTGTGTTAAGGTTCATATCTGAGAAACTACATGTGGCACATCAATCATCATTGGTCAGTGGATGCGTCTTGGAGAGTGATGCTGCTTCAGATGAAACTTTGGTCATCCTGACCTACATTTCACGCTTCAGTGACTCAGGTTATAGTTTATTTTAAGGTTCATTTCTGATATACTACAGAGTAGTACTGGAGAGTGATGCTGCTTCAGATCATACTTGGGTCACTCTGACCTACATTGTATGCTTCTATGACTCAGGTTACGGTTTGCTTCAAGGTTTGATATCCGAGAAACGGCTTGCGACACATTAATCAGCTAAGGTAAGTGAACGCGTCTTTCAGAGAGATGCTGCTTCAGATGATAATCGAGTCATCTTGACCTACATTTTATGCTTCAATAACTCGGGTTATTGTCTGTGTTAAGGATCATATCTGAGATACTACATCAATCACCTTTGGTTAGTGGATGCCTCATGGAGATTGAAGCTGCTTTTGAGTAGTAATATTTTGAAACTTTAACTGAATTTGGAAATTAAATTGCTACAGGCGAGTGAATAAGCTATCGTTTCCGACTGCTCCCGTCCTGTTGTCATAGAATTTTGATATATTACGTTTTTTGTGGACGCTAATTCACCCAAAACTTTCATTGGATTTCAACCAAAATAAGTAATATGGATTAGGTGAGCTATACAGGCTCTTGGGAGCCTCTAGTTTGCGTTTACACTGTGGAAAGTGTCAAACATGTGTTTTGTATTTGAAACATGTGTGTACTGTATGCTGATTCCGGAAATTTCACAGTTGATTGAATGTTTGGCAAGCCATATTTATATTTAATCAACGTAAATTGTCCTATAAATTTTATATTGCTCAGGTATTACCCAAAGTGGAAGTACCCAAACTGCACAGGGTACCCAAATTCCATCAATGTATAATCAGATATTAAAAACCATGCAATTTGACAATTTGTGACATCTTCAAACAGTTATAATTACATTTCATACATATTCATTTGAATTCCGTCAATTTGATAGGTTAACACATATCACGTGGCATATCAATGTGAAGTTGCAATAACACATTTGACCACATGTTCACATGGCGTATTAATTTGTAAAAATAGAATTCCAATGTACACGATGTACTTTCCTGTAAATAAATTGTGTTTTTTTTATGTAATTATAAGAATTGAATGCATTATTTTGAAGTTTCATAAGGATAATGAAAGTGTTGACCGGGCGCACATTTTCAACATGAAGCGCTACCGCGCTTCATTAACAATGTTGTTCGGTCAACACTTTCATACCCCAATGAAACTTAAAAATAATGCATTCAATTCTGAAGTTTAAATCAAAAACGAAATTCGATAAGGACGGAAAATCATCATGACTATGTACTGTAAGGAAGCTGTGCTCGCTTTTTGGCACTGCTATTTTCATATTATCTTTGATTTGAAGTAAGTTTAACCCATTAAATCAATTTTTGACATACCCTGTTGGGTCCTCATTAAAAATGTTTAGTAAAATTTTCTTTAGCCTCTGTGCTAAATCATACGACAATAACTTTAAGTCAACGTTAAGTAGAGAAATAGGACGGTAGTTGTCCAAAGACAATGGATCCCCTTTTCTTTAAGGATGCAGTAAGGTGAGGTTTTTGCAGTTTGTAAAAGTCATTCGGATTTCTCCGATTTTATCCAGTATTACTATGTTAAATATTTTGCCCCATTACACCCAATTTTCTAGTCATCAAAGTCTCCAGAAGCTCATTTTAAGTCAGTAACCAAGATGGTATTAGATTGTAGATTTTCCTTCCATGTGAAACTAATCAATATTGTGTCCATGCTATACTAAGGTAAAAGTCCAAGAGAGCCTTTCCCGCCATTTTATAAAATGTGAAATATCTTGAAAACAAGGCCCATAGCCTATCAATTTTTTTAGCTTACTTTATTCCTTTAACAATGCTCTTTCCATTTAGGGCATCAATTAAAATCGTAGATTTATAAAATTTCACCTTACTACATCCTTAATATAAGAGACAAAATACTTGTTCGTTGTGAATATGATAAACACGTTTTGTCATACCCTCTGTTAAGAGACTTAATGAGAAAATGTTTAAGTTTATCCCCAAAAGTTCTGTAGAAATATATAGTTACCCGTCTAAACCCGGTGGTTTAGTTAACTTCATTTTAAATATAGCGTTTTAAATTTCTTCTTCGTTAATTTTTCCATCGCATAAAATTTTGTCCGTCTCCTCAAGTTCTTTTTCTAGTTTAGCATCAATAATATCTTGTTGACTTAAGACACTGTCTGGAGACTTAGTTGTGTATAGTTTTTCATAATATAATTTAATTTGTGACAATACCTTCCCTTGATCTTCTATAATTCCCCCTCGTCTCCGTATAAAGTATCAATTGTTTTCTTTATCTGCCTTTTTTTCTAACCCTAGAAATACGCATTATTTTTCTCCCCCTAACTCAACCCACTTTTCTCTTGATAGAATCTGCGCTCCCTTCCCTTTTTCATCATATATTTTAGCAATTTCAATTTCCAAATTGTTAATTTCTACAGCTAAAGTCTGATCTTCCATTTGAAGTTCGGTCCTATCTTTTAATTTTTGTTTTAGTTTTTTTTTTAAATCGCGACATCGTTCCCTTTCTAATGAAAATTATAACTTTCATATTTTTGTTATTATTTTTTTTAATCAAATGCATTCTTGCCAGCATTAAGATTTTGGATATGTTTCACTGCCTCCCTGGACTATATATATATTTAATTTTTTTTTGTAAATTTATAGCGAAAACACATTTGAAAATCTTACAAAACTCAATAGTTTTATTCATATTGTTATTTGTTTGTCAAGTATCATTTTTAAAGCCGGAGTGGAACTTACATCCTTTCAAATTATTTGGATGTCTTCTAGACCAAATACTGTGATTTTTTTATGTAATCAGTTTCTTGGCGTTTCTTCAAGTACTTCAACACTTTCGTTAATACTGAGGTGTACATCCCAAGGTTCAATGTAACTGACTTCATCTGTGTGGTTAAACCGGTCAGTGAAATCTTCTTTCTTCACGTTTCTATTCAAAAGATTCATATTTCTGGTCTTTGATGAAATCTGGTCTCTCCTCTGTTTAAACCTTCTGCAAGATATTTATATTACAGCATAAGAAACAACAAGCGCAGTAATTAATGAATATTTATTAATAAATGGCGGTGAATAGTTTTGATTTGCTGGGGGGAAAGTGCGAAAGTCATTGCTTCATCCATATTCATTAACCCCCCCCCCCCTTGATTTGAAATCGGTCTACCTCTTCGGAGATTTGACCTAAAATTTGCTGCAGCAATCTTCAGTTCTTTGTAGTTTTACTTATATACTTATATGTAATTTCTATGATAGTATTCCGTACAGAACTATAGAATCTCAGTCTGTTCAAAGGATGTTACAGGACATTTTACTTTTGCATATTGTTATAAATACAGTCCGAAATCAATTTCTTTTCTGCTACATACTTATGTGATGTCTTTGGCTGTTAGTGTTGCAGATTTGTCATTGTCTTTTGACTATTCTTTTTATCTATTCACTCATTCATTTTTTTTTTTTTATTATTTTTTATCATTTTATCATTACGAAGTCCGGCAATCCCGAGATGTTATCGTTATTTATGTTTGTCTCTAGTGTGTTATGTGTTATTTGTAGCGCAGTTCCCTTGTTGGCTTGTGATTTATATTGTAGGTGTTTAATGTTATCTTGACTTTATAATTAATGATATAAAAAGTAGGCATCCGTTTGCAAAATTCTTTAAGCCATTGAACATGCTGAAGTGGAGAAAACAAGAAGAGTTCTAAAATCCGACACAAATTCTATGATGAGTGAGCCACCTTAATCAAAATATCTCGTAAGAGCTAGTTGTTGTCTCGTTCAAAATGTGATAAAATCTAAACATATTTTACGGTGTAAATGTGAAAACTTACACGTTGTATATTAAAACTACGATTGATTGTAATTCAATCCAATCTTTTTAGATCTTATTGGTAATTTGTTCTCAATCAGATTCCACACATATTTCGGTTTATGAATTTCCAAATGTTTTGATTTGATCTGCACTGAAGAGAAATAAGTTGTCAAAATGCGCATATGCAGAAACTAAATAAAAAGCAACTTCGGTATTTTGTTATTTAATACCACTTCGCCGATCCCACTGCTGTTGGACTGTTAGTCCCCGCGGGTATTCACCGATACAGTAGCCAGTACAACGGTGCTGACCAGAAACCCGATTTAATTTTAAAAACATGCAATATCTAAATTTAAGAAAATTTTGTTAAACATAAGAAGTATCTCCCTCCCGCATAGCTCTGCCATAGTTGAATTTTCCTTTCCTTTTTAGATCTTATTGTAATTTTGTTCCTTATCAGATTTTCACATATTTCGGTTTATTTATGGATTTCCAAATGTTTTGCTTTGATCTGCACTGAAGAGACATAAGTTGTCGAAATGATCATATGCAGAAACTAAATTCACAGCAACTACGGTATTTTGTTATCACATATTGATACATTTTTGACTTAATGAATATCAAGAGTTATGTGAAGTGCAAGAAAGGAAAGAAAAAACTAAAAGCATTTCATGATACAAAATATCTCAGAGTAGATCTCGGTGTTATTTTATAAATTTTCTTACAGTGTTGCAAGGAGACCAAGATATTCAATATCGAAATTAAAGCAAACGCAGATTGAAGAGTGGTAGGAATAGAAAACATTTTACCTCATGATGAAAAAGACTGCTACACAAATACACAACGCTAACAAAACAGCATTAACAAAACCAATACCAAGAATTTCTGCAAAATAAATTAGAATGATTGTATAGAAATTTACGTTTTAGATAATTTGGCGTTATTTCAGACATGACATTATCTGACATTATGAAAAACATTTTTTTGCAATCTACAATAATGTTATTGTCAGAACCTTGTAACTTTCATGTTCGTTCCGGTAAAATTAATTAAATCATAAAAGCTCGGAAAATTTCATAAATTATGAAATGGCCATTAGTATTGAAATTATCATTTTTTTTTATTTTTTAAAAGTCCAGGAGTGTTGGCTTTTTAACTACAGATTAGCCTCAAAAATCTATTTCGTTCGATAGCTCCCTGTACATTATTTCGAACGACAATTTTTCGGTCTCTTTGTATTTGAGTTTTTGTTTTGTTTATTCAGGAAAAAAGAACCTTTGGTGCCCACAAATACGTCTATTTCTTCATATGCAATACCGACAATGCAACACTGGCCGGTTCTTAAACAAACTGGCCGTCCTTACATTCCTAAAAAAGCAGTGGGGTATCGCATGAGGTACATGTATATTAAATTCATTGAGAGTTACCAAAAAATCTCACTGAATCAATAACCCAGAAACTGGGGATATATGTAACAAAATTGTAACAGAATGTAGGTAAAGTACTACATAATTTTCAGTTGAAAGGCGTCGCCAAACATTGTTTTATGTCATTTCCGGGTAGTCCAACTGCTTACTAGGGTATGCCAAGAAAGAAAATTAATTTCATGGACATATGCTTTAATTTTTCAATGGCATTCAGTCATCAGATATGAAACTGAAGTAAAGGTGTCCCCAAAAGAAAATTAGAAAAAAGAAAGGAAACGGGGATTACGTCAAAGAGACAAAGACCCAAAGGAGAATAATAACAACTCAAAGCCACCGTAAGATCTTCAATAAACGGCGAGGTAACTCCGTCATTTTTATATAATTGATGCTTTTGAAAGAATAATGTTTCATGTGATCTAGAAAATGCACAAATGCAACAGAAATTATGGAGTGATCATCTTTCAAGGAATACTCCTTACGGATCTTATAACTGAACACCAAATGGTTAAATTCTTTCTTGAATACTGCATACTAGGTGCATAAAAATGATTCTGTATTATTTTATTTATTTGTTTCTTGCAAAAATTTCCAGTAAATTAGATCTCGAATAAAACAATAGACAATAACCTATTACTAGTTACTTTATTTTTGACATATCTAATTACAATCATAATTTTCAATAAAATATCCTGTACATACACAGAATGAAATCGGATGACTATTTGTAAATAAACAAAAACAACGTTGTAGTTCAGTTAAACAAAATACAGTAGCCCTTTAGGATAGTATTATGTCACGTTTTTGTAACTTTGTTATACTTGATATTTTTGTGCTGATCAATCAATCTATACAGTCCGCCAAAAGTTAAGCATCACTTACTTTTGAAGTTTCACCAAACAAACATGTTGAAAGCTATAGGTACAAAATTTTGCACGATGATATGCCTTAACTTAATGCATGGAATGTAACTTTCAACCTTTTGAATAGCTAATCGAAAATCCGATTTTCGCAACCAAAGATAAATCGATCCCTTCATTATGAGAATTCCAGTTTAAACAATAAACTACAATTTGGAACATTGTGAGTTCAAATTTGCTACCAGATCATTTATGAGGTAAATGTGGTACAACATTCCATAATTGTTAATTTTAGGCTTTAATGGATTCTTTTAACGGATTTGGAACGCGGCAAAATTTAATAAAAGTAAGACCGACTGTTTTTTACGTAAAATTCTGAAAAATCATTCCAGAAGTTTCCACGGTCCCTAAAAATGTTCAAACCGACTAAATTGACAATTTTTAAACAAATCTGACAGATCGGGATAGGTACATGTATGCCTCTCAATAATGGAAAATGATTTTTCTAAGCTTTAAAATCTTTGAAAAAATTACCAAATTTTACCGAAATCCAACCAAACAAATGGTCAAAAGAAGAAACTTGGTACACCGGAAATCATTATTTGGATATATTGGTAGTCTCGGAATCCGATAAAGCCTTGTGTTCTCTGTTTGAAAACAGACATGTATTCGGATGTTCTTCTGAAATGGCAACAAAAAATCAGATTTCAAAATTTTAAAGGTTATTAAAAATGTTGCTCGAAAGTTTTCAAATTCATGTTCCTCTTAAAAATGGTCTTGACATTGACAGAACCCTAATTTAATGGCTAAATCCAGCAAGGAAATTGCTTTGTTTTGACATTTCTTCACGTTAGTGGAAATCCATCTGTAAAATTGTCGTAAAATTGGATTATCGCCCCTGTTTTCAAACATTACCAGCTATGTCTATAACTGTCACCTTAAACACAAATAGGAATGTTCATTGTTGTTTGACTTTTGTATCGAAAATAACAAAAACTTTCTTCCGTCAGAATTCATTCATTGAACTGAAACTTATTTTTCTGGTCAAAGCTAACACATTTTGTCATTAAATTGGGTTGAATATAATTTCATAACTTTTCACATAAAGACAACTATATGAAGCATGGTTAACGTTTGACATCCAAATATCAAAATTATCTCATTCATCGTGTTTTGAACCAAAACCTCTTACCTCAATACAGCTTCAAAAATGATATTCATGTAAAAAGTAAGGTGATACTTAATTTTTGACGGACTGTATATATTTTTGTATCCTCTTTCGGAAGAAGCATCGGCAAAACGCAGCTACTTACTAAACACTTTTCTAAAATTCGTTTGAAAAGTTCTAACCTGTCTTTTGCACATTATTGTTGACCTCACCATGCACGTCTTTAGAAATACTTGTATTCAAAAGCACTGGTGCGACTTTTTCCAGAAATTCAGGGATCCATGCTGACGATTTACCATCTATTGAAACAAGTAACATACATTTATCATTAAGGAAGGTAACTTTCCATATTTGTTATGATGGAGGAAGGACTTCCTATGTTATATTATATATACGGGGCTGTTCTACTTATTCCGGTGTTTTTTTTCAAATTCTATTGTAGATTTTCTCTTTCTATAAAGAGAATATAAAGTAAGTAAGAAACGAACAATCGAAGAACAACGGCATCATCGGAAAAAACATAACATAACATGAAAACGGCAAAGAAAAGAAAAATGAAGACACAAACACAATGATGAACCGCGACTTTCCCCTACTTCATGGTTTAATTTTAATATATTTATTATAGTCGATTTATTGCGATTCATTGCAATGAAAATATACGATGATTTACAGTAACAGCATATGGTTTTCACTATAAACGTTTTACATGTTAGCCTATTATTAGTTTGTTGTTCTGTCAATTACACCGTGGATTAAGTTTTTAGTCAACACTTAGTTACATGGCAAAAACAACAACAATACACATAACATCAGAGATGCAAGCTGACGTACAATCAGAAATTAATATACAGTAATTAACAGGAAACACTTACAATGGCCAAAAATTACAATCACATGCCACAATCTACCAGGGAACTGCACAAGAAAAAACAAGACGAAAAAAAAACGTAGACAACGATAGGAACTCTGGATAGCCGGACTTGGTACCGGCCCTAGCAAGAGGTAGCGGTAGAATTTAACCTATACAATGCCTCTAAAAAAGGCAGATGATCCTACCATGTTAAGTGACCGTGATCTGAATTCGTCCTAAAACTTAAATACCAGTATCAAGCAGAAAATGTAGGTCAAATTCACTCACATTTGCATAGATTCTAATGCAACAGCAGAAATGCATACATATGCAAGGTAAGATGATCCCAACATGTACAGTAATTGAGATATTAACTTAAATTTATATTTAAATGACAGCTAAGAAACGGAAATATAAGTCCGAGACCAAATTTTCTTGGAGGTTGTGAGTCAACACAAGATGCTCCTGTATTCAAAGATTTATGATGCTTTCATGTAAACATGTAGTATCCAGAATATACACCTAAATGTTAATGCAGATGCATACGTGGACTTTGGAGCTACTCTTTTAATATCCCCTCAACTTCAATGAGGCGAACTGAAAATGAACTACTTGGATATGGTAACAAAAGGTATTCAAGTATGACTCGTAGTGAAAACCATATTTGAAAATATTATCGAAGTGGAATTTCTTATCATGTCTGTTGTGGAGTGAAGAATTTGCATACATGAACCAGTGTTATACAAGGAGGAACCTCACACCATATAGCCAGCCCTAAATGGCCCCTAAAAGGTAAAAAAATGAATAAATTAATGGGAATAAACCACATCCTATAACCCAAATATCAAGAAACTAAAAGTTTATAAGAATACAGGGATAAGCCAATGACCCACATATTCCTGAATTGGGACAGGCACAGATATTGCGATAGGGTTAAACTCGTTTTCTTGGATCTGAATACTCCCCTATGTGTGTTGAATGGCTAAAAATAAATACAAAAAAATAACAGTCATAATTAAACTAGAAAAAAGTCACACTTATCAAGACGAGGCCTTTACAATAAAGTACATAAAACATGAAGACAATACACACGGGTGCGGTCCTGAAAAATGCTCGCAATTACTGACAGCGAGCTAAGGACATAATTTTCGTTGACTATGATATAAAGCCTTCTTACATACGAGACTTCAACATGTTGGACTGAAAAGCTTCTAAATAGATTTGTTAGTCTGTTTCGAATATGCCAATCAGGAATGGAAATTTTGACATTAGGGTTTATCTTAATTGATTACGATGCAGTTGGGTAACAAACCAAAATATTTCATTGGCAGTTTATGAAAAGCATATTTGTATGCATACATTGTACTTTCAGACTAAAAAACTACTTTTAGTAATCATATCAGATTTTTTAGATCTACTTTTCCTCCATTCCATGAAAGTGTACCAGAGAACATACACGCACAGTTGACATTAGAAGGCAGCTATAAAATCTTCCCATTTTATTATCTTTCTGTAATGTACATATTGTCTTGCACAAATTACCTTTCGTACTCTAAATTTCCATATTTTTCATATTTTCAGTGAATGTATATACTACACAAATACTGAGGAGAGTTAATTATGATGAATACTTATCCGTTGTACCTCATTTACAAACAAATGAAATATTCGTAATGTAATTAAATTAAGCACGATTTTATATAACTAAATGTTTCGTGTTCATGTTAAATTGTGTGTGTGATTCGTTTGTCGACAGAATATTTATACAATGGTCGGAATTGTTTGGTGGAATCCTTTAATTGTCGCATATGCAATGATACTACTTTTAAGCCTGTATGAAAAAAAAGTTATCAGTAAATACCTTGATTTGAGCACTCAAACGACAATGTGTCGTTACAGTCTCTATATTGATATAAAACTTCTGTTATTCCATTTATTGTCCGATATGTCTTTATAGCCAGACACTTTGAAGCTTAAAATATATATAAACAATGAAAAAATATGGAGTGAATGCATATGAGACAAGATTGTATAAATACGAAGGTCTTTCTTTATTGGCTTGCCAATTACAACAGGGTTGAGAACGCTAAGTAGGTATACTATTCTAAATGTTAAAATATTTGTTATATGTTGGCGAACATTTTTTAATTTGATTGTTAATTATGTAGATAATTTTGGTTTTCTCTTTCACAAGCATCTTTTCAACTGAAAATCAATAACAAAATGTCTCTTCAGTGAGATAACAAAACATTGGAAATCCGGAAATCGAAAGTTTTATAAAAGCTGATATTGAACAAATAATCAAAAGGTTCTACGTCTAAAATAAATATATTACCTATATAACAACATACAGCAATGATGTATAAGGCATGTGCATTCAAAACACGAAATATAGGTAACAGGTTCTAGTATTGTATGTATGCATGTAATGTAGACAATTTCTTATTAAATTGTAGAAGTTATAAATGTAAATGTGGCAGAGTCAAAATCATTTTTTTTTCAACATACCAAACATTAACTAATGAAATTACATAATTTAAAATTCAGTGAAAAAAATCAGATATCCTTTTTTTTTCTTCTTTTCCCGGATCAAATCACTTTACTTTCTTGTCGTGGTTGAATTAATCACAAAATTTTCTTAAAAATCGTGAGCTATTTTCGCAGCAACAGAATTGATATGCACTTTTACTGAGTCACTAGCAAAGCAAAATTTGCTTAAAACTAAGGAGTATCTTCCTCTTGCATAAATCTATCCTTATGTGATTTTGCTTTTCTATTTAGATCTGATTAGTAATTTGTTCTCTATCAGCTTTTACACATATTTCGGTTTATGGTTATCCAAATCTTTTGATTTGATCTGCACTGAAGAGACATGAATTGTTGAAATGGTCATATGTATAAACTAAAGTCACATTAACGTCGGTGTATTGCTACGTGTATGCATTTACGCACAGTATCAATGTTAAGACATGATGAAATAAAATCATGCCTTCACGGCCGGTTTCACCTGTAATGATGGTAAGATATCTTATAGAAAAAAGAAGGGAAACGGTGAATGTGCCAAAGAGACAACGACCAAAAGGGGAGTAATAACAACTCAACGCCACCATAAGATCATCCCATATCTGTAATAATACAGGCTGTTTTTGCTTTTGTTATTTACTTCTTATCCACTGAAAAGAAGTCATAATAAGTAAATTCAATATTTGATATTGATATTGTCACAGAATAACAATGCATAAATATATTACCACGTCGAGATTCCTTTAACCTTCTGAAAGGGCTTAACCAAGTTGTACAACTTCTGGGATTTGATTCCTGATGCAATAAATTTTGTCCAGAAACACAGTAATCGACAGCATAACTCCATATATAGTCGTATCCAGGACAACAATCATTCATCACATCTTGAAAACAGAAATATAAAAATTGTTGAAACATTTCGCAAATAATTATTTGGAACTTCATGCTTTGAAAATTATTTGGAACTTCATGCTATGAAAAATTAATATTTTTTTTCAATTCGATATTTTTTTTTTCAACATGGTTTTTGTTAATCCTCCACAAGTAAAATACTCAAAAACATATACTTCGCACATGCGCAAATGGTATCAATAGTGTAAAAGGTAGGTACTCAAACAAATAATTGAATAGAATATTCGTATCCCATGAATATAACGGCACAAATAGATAGTTATCTGTTTCAATAATAAGATATTCAACTTTTAATCCTCAAAAAATTTAGATAAGGATAAATTAGCATCATTAAAAAATTACAATTTTTCCACTTCCGGTATTTTTTTTTTTTTTGCTTTCATTTACCAGTTCTATTGAGAGCTATGCAAAAACTGGTTCAAAATTGTTTGGAGTTGCGGCGCTTTTGCCACTTATTGAGATTAACTATGAAGAAAATTCAAGAAAACAGCAACAACAAGTAAAAGTTCAAATTGCCTTGCACCTACGTGCATTCATGAATCTATTTGAAGCTTTGCAATTAAAAAGTATGATTTGTAATTAAAAATACAACACTTAAAGTGCGTCTTCGTGTCATCATTATGTATTTGGGTAATGATAATTGATAAATCATAAAACTTGTTTACATAATTGTTGTTGTAATACCTATAAAAGGGATGAAAAGCATCTATGTTTTTAAGTTTAATTTTTTGATAAAGAAAGGAAATAAGGGTTAGGAACATTTTTGGACACAAACATGAAGCTCAGACACATTTATGTGTATCGTGCTTTGCGACGTCGTATACACAGACGGGCAATCCTCTTTCTCTTAGGTCTCTTCAGAATGGAAAATTCCATATTAAAAATGGAAATAATTCATGGCAGGTATATAATTGGTGTCATTTAAGCATGGGCTTGGTCTTTATATTCGTTAATTTAACCCCTCGCTAACGCTCTTGGTTAATTTGAATAAAAAGGCATAGCCCATGCTTGAATAACAACAATCCAATGTCTGCCATGAATTTATCATAAAATTGTGATGGTTCAACCAATCTGAATTGAATTCTTGCACAAGTTCTTGTAAATGGCCCAAACCATTTGATGAACCTGAATTTCATGACGTGAATAACTAAATACCGAAGTTACTGTGAATTTACTCTCTGCATATGCGCATTTCGACAACTTATGTCTCTTCAGTGCAGATAAAATCTAAACGTTTGGAAGACCATAAACTCAAAGATGTTAAAAACTGATAGAGATCAAATAGCCAATATGATCTAAATGTAAAGCCAAAATCAGCT
>MJUU01036526.1:87911-111066 GCA_002080025.1 Modiolus philippinarum | reverse complement strand
AATAAGAAATCTAAAAGAAGAGATGGGTCAGTTATAATCGATCTTTACCTGTGAAAGCCCCAT
Organism: Modiolus philippinarum; assembly: GCA_002080025.1. NCBI lineage: Eukaryota > Metazoa > Mollusca > Bivalvia > Mytilida > Modiolidae > Modiolus > Modiolus philippinarum. The sequence goes on along the minus strand of MJUU01036526.1, from coordinate 111,003 downwards.
TCCCGGGATGTAAATATGTGTTTTAACCATCGTTTAAATTGCATTAACATTACTGTCACCTTTGGTTTTCAAGTTTCGTACCTTTATCAGTTAAAGCAGAACTACCCTATAGTGGATTACCTCCGATGAAATAACTCATTAGAATGAATGGGGAAGGTAGAGCCTGAAGATCAGTTTTTGATGAACAGTACCGTGAACTACATTACTGTTCAAAGGAATAGTTGAGTCGCATGCAGTTTGCTTATCTTCTTGCTTATCCTCTACGACATATGTGCTGTATAACGAATAGTTCTTTATTTTAATATTATCGCTTTTCTTTAAATGTTGTTCCTGCGGACAAAATACCACAGAAGAAAACGATTGAACAAGAAGAGTAATTTCAATAAAATTAATCTTCGACAGCTCCATTAGATTATAGAGTTCATCTTTAGCACGGAGTACTGATCAGGCACCAATAATGTTGGGACCTATGTCCCTGATCACTTTTTCGCGATGTGTGGACCTTCCAAAAGTAATTGGAACCTACTGCTACATTTCTTCTCTTGAGACTATTCCCCTGGAGTTTGGGCTATAAATTCCACATACATTTCGTCTCCGACCCAGGTAATAATAGTAACGGTTGTGTACCGGGACATAATCGAGCTCGCCTATTTTTTTTGTCCTACTTCATGTAAGTTTTGGATCTTTATCTTCTGTTTGCTTGAAGACTTGCACGATTCAGGTTCTGCAGGTGGAGTATTTAGTGGGAGTCAGTGGATAAGGTTTTTCAGAAGTAAAAGAGTGTTTTTGTTGCACCTTTAGAACATTGATTAACTATGCTTGTCATGGGACAATTGGAGACAGAATAAATCCTGTTTACCTCTTGGGTACAGCAATGTTTTTTCTGCTTTGATAAATTGAATTTTCCTTGGTTGTAGGTAACAGTTTTGGAGGGAGCCATGTGTTCTCCACTACAATTCAAACACTTTACAGTGCTATTACATTTTTCAACATCATTGCCTTCCTGTCCATATTCGCAATAGTGCTGCTTTACCGTGCAGGAATTGCTTCCATGGCCACATTTATCAACCTTAATTAAAAAGGACAAAAATGTAGGGACTTTGGAGTCGATGGTTTTAAAAACTTTTACAGATAGGGTTCTAAATTTATTATTTAACTGTCAACCTTTTCGGTAAATCATTTCACATCTGTTACACCTTGTGGTTCAAGCTGATTGCAAATTTCATTTAAATGTAGGTCAGAGAGGTCATCGTCCCTGTTTCTATTGTTCCAATGACTGTAATTTAAATTTGATTTCGGTGTCTGTAATATAGAATTTTGCCAACTTCAGCGAATGTCAGTAGATCTTTGGATTAATGTCGCCTGTCACCTTCTATTTAAATACTTCTATGCCTTTGTAGCACATTTCTGACATCTCCGGCACAGCCTTTGCTGGCTTTGTCAAGAACAAATTGGGAAACTTTTGTAAATGTTATAGATCCCATGGTCTAAATTTCTAAGTTTTGACTACAGTTTGTTTTCATCACTTGTTTCCAGATCTAGTTAACTTTTCACCACCCCACAATTGTGTGCTTGTGTATCCATGGTACATAGAAACACTTACTGCATTGCTCCCCACCCGCCACGGAGTGCTAACAATGGGGTTGCTTATGCACAGTGGACCTCTAAACGAAAGCATCAGTGATATCAGGACAGTATACTCGTACAGGGAGACAAGCACTGTGCCGGTAGCTACCCAGCTATACAACGCTCAGAAATATCATCAACACGATTGACCAATTAGCCACCGCCTTCTTTAGATTATTTTATTTGAAGAAAAACTTAAAGGTTCAAGTGAAAGTATACTGAATCTAAAGGCCTCGACGTGACCAGCCGATTAGACAACCCGTTTAGATGAAGTACATGCAAGGACCGAAGTAGTATGTTTCAACTACTTAGACTCCGTCCTCAATGAACACGTGCCGTCCACACATGACAAATATGTCGCCTACATTAGAAGACTTAAAAATCGTAGGTGTGAGCATCGGACATATTCTATCCCAGGTCCCAAACGGGGTAAAAAATTATTGGAACAACAAGAAGAATAATGAGAAGAAACGTGGAATAGCAATATGTCACCCGAATTCGTCTGGGGTGACATACGTAAGACATGACAAGTAAATATATCGCCTTTATTGTAGGATGAATTAACATCAATAAAAGGATATGATATAAATGCACATGAGACTAAGTCTGTACAAATTCATGGTAATACAAAGCGATGGAAAACACTTTTATTGCTGTTCTTCATCTTAAAATCACCATGAGACCCTTTTGTGTCAGCCTTCAACAAAAACTGAATGTATCTACATGTGTTATGCAATCATACAAAATTCTACTAACATGAACAATTTATTTCACTGCACGAAAATGGCTGTTTGTTTAGGCAATTTACTACATCAGTTGTATTATCACCACGGCTGAATAAGCACTGATATGGATGGTTATCATCGTATTCTCGTTCTACCTTCTGTTCCAATTCTATGAAATGAAAAATAACACAGTCAAATGATTTGATTTTAAGCAGTTATGAAAAGGTTAAGTTTTGACAACAGTGTCCGCTGATTTGTATATAGAGCTTAATATTTTTCAATATTGAAGTGAAATATCTGTCTAACAATAAAATTGCCGTGCAATCGGATAACTTCCGTCAATCCATGCCATTAATCAATAAACAAAACCTTGCATATTAATAAAAAAAAATCCTTGCGATATAAAAAGAAGATATTTCCATCATAATAAAAATTTTGCATTATAAAAAAAACATCTTTCAATCTTGCATTATAATAAAAAATTAATATATTAAGTTGTATTTTAATAATTTTTGTTCTGCATTATATTTTAAATCTTGGATGTTAATGATAAATCTTGTATTATAATAAAAAAAATTGCATTTCAACATTCTAAAAGAAGTTGAAATTAAATGAAGAAAGATTGATATAAACGGAAATGTGATGAATTTTTGCGACGTGTGACTTGCCATACCTAACATTCAAACACATTTCATTTTCCATTACCCATTGAGTCATTTCTGCAAAATTCTTAATATCAATGAAAAAACTCAAGACCACGGCTATTAACCAATATAAGAGTAGCTAGTACTTCGGTACTGGTCCGAAAACCGATTTAATTTGAAAACTTGCAAAATCAAAATTTAAGAAAATTTATGTTAAAACCTAAGGAGTATCTCCCTCTAGCATAACTCTGTCCATGGCTGATTTTGGCTTTCTTTTTTAGATCCTATTGTCAATTTGTTCTCTATTAGCCTTTACATATATTTCGGTTTATGGATTTCCAAATATTTTGATTTTATCTGCGCTTAAGAAACATAAGTTGTCGAAATGTGCATATGCAGAATTTAAATTCACAGTAACTTCGGTACTTTGTTAATTATTTACAGAGAGTGTAATTGTAAAATAATGTTATTAATGTTATCTTATTAATCGGTGAGTGTGCAAAATTTCATTTCTTTGTTATCACGAGTTGGCCTTAGCGATATGTGCTGGTCATCTCATTTTTTGACAGATTATATATAGTATTCGCAAACCAAGGATCATATTCATTCAAAACCATTTAATATAGAATTAAGAAATAAAACATGGGCACCGGGTCTCAGTGGCTTTTGCAAATATGTTATCCCAAGCTTTAGAGAGATACATAATGTGCAAACAGAACGATAGTTAACGTTTAAAAGACAAAAACGTTTTGGTTGACAGTTGCTTTATGACCAACTATGAACAGAAACAATTCATGACTTTGGAAGAACTAAATCACCTGTTTTATAAAATAACAGTTAAAAATTGTATTGGGGTGGTTCTTCAAATATACAGGAAAATGATGTCCCATGCCTTTCCTTTATCATTTTCGGTGAACAAAAAATTATGTGTGGTTGAAATCTTAATGGGGTTGACAATTTTAACACTGACAGAAATTAAATATTAATGAACATCGATGGATTCCAAAAATAAATCGTGAAAAAAATATCACGTTTTTTTAGTAAACAGTCCAATTTGCATGTCCCATCTGCAGTATCCAATAAAATAAGTGTCAATGTACACTTTGAAAACGTCAAAATGAGAAAACATATAATGTTATTATATTGTTTATATTTCCAAAAAAAGAATTATGAGAAAAATAGCCCACTTAGAAAAATAGATCTCATAAATAATGGGTAAGACAGGCATGTCCCAGAAATCTAAGTCATTTCCGAAACGACGTTTTGATTTCGCGCCGTTTTCAAAAGGAGAAGTAATAAATGACGTTGATCACGTGATTCAAGTTTACGACGTCAAGACGAAAGGCACTGACGAAGTCAACATTTGAAATTCTCGTAAGTTTTACATTTTTTCTTCTTGTTTGTAGAAAATAACACAACGTATGCTTTTTGCAAGTCATTATTACTCTATTGTATTGACCTGAATGGTCATGGGTCAATTATATCTGGATTATTCAATTTAAACTTACCTAAAAGACAGAGAAAATTAAGCCACGCCCAACCTGTTCAATAAAATTCAGTAATACCGTATACGAAATTGTTGAAAATCTAATTACTCAAGCGATATTTCTTCATACACAGTCAAAACATACCACTGTAAAGAACCCAAAAGAGAAAAAAAACGCCATTTAAACTTCAATATAACGCTTATATCAATGAAAATATTTGAAATCGTCATCTCCGCAACACCTCATTACCGCAACTGTTGTACGTTACGGTATTGACAAATGCCGTTGCGACAATGACAAATGTCGCTGCGGTAATGACAAACATTGTTTTAATTCTGACAAGTTGGGGTCTACATTGAAAAATTGAACTTTTGAAAAGGAAAAATAATAGTAATAAAAGTCACAGATGTCGAGTGTAGTGTACAGAAAATTATATCCTATACAAGTCACTGATTTACTGATAATTCAGGGCCGTTCCAAAAGTAGTTGGAAATGCTAACAAATTAGTTGTATCTTAAATACGAAAGGCTATACCAAACTTAACTTTTAGATGAAGAACAACGATTAAAGCGCTGTTCCGAAAAACAGAAATAGTGAAAATATTTAATTATTGGTAAATGTTTAAAAAAAATGAAATCAGAATGAGCAGCAGAAATTTATATGAAAAAATATTGTAAGCAAATTTATATATTTCCGCCTTGAAATCAAGTCAGGAATACAAATGCAAACGTTGTTTTTATTTAAGAAATCCAAACCAACATTTAGTCGAAGGCATATTTTCAACTTAGATAAATTGCTTGTAGAGGCAGAGAAACAGTTATATGAATTTCTGGATTTACATTTACCTCAGAAATTACGTTCTCGTTGGGCGAAACGAGTGTGTGATACGTTTCACTCTATACTTACTATCAAAGAGGAACTAGATAGCTACAATAAATACATGAAACAATGGCTCTAACAAACTTAAAACGTTCGAGGAGGTGGAGGGAGAGAAAACGAGCTGACCCAACATTACATGCACAATATTTAGAAAAGGAGAGAGAACGATATAAAGACAAAAAGGGCAGGGGAGCTATCAAACCATCGATGAAAAGTCACATAGAGAGAAAAGATCACAAAGAAAATCATGGAGAAAAGCTTCAAAAAGTAGAAGAACAAAATTAAAAACAGAGAAGGAAAATACTCCCCCTGGATCTCCGGTTGAAAATTCCACTCACGCTCGTAGGGGAAGAAAAGACAGAGCAAGTGCATACCGAAAAATTGATAAGCTTACAGTAACGCTGAGAGCAACAGAAACTAGAGTTGAAAAGTACAGGAAAAGGCTATATCGACTTAATAAGTCTATAACACCAAATTCCCCAAGGTCGAAAACAAGGAGGATGCTAAAGGGACATAAAGTATCGGAAGAAGTTAGGCGATTTCTTATGTTTAATCATGCGCTCATCCAAGGAATGATAAATAACTATGCTAATAGTAAAGGAGAAAAGGGAAAACAGCTTATAAAGAACGTAATTAGATCGAAAATATTGAGAAATTATAGGCTGAATAACATTACAGAAAAAACTTTCTCTTTTAAGCTGTCTGCATCTAAGGTGGAAGGAATAGAATATAGAAGGAAACCCCATTCTAACAAGATCAGCGACAAGGTTATGAAAACAGTAAGAGATTTTTATGCTAGAGATGATAATAGTCGAATAAAAGCGGGAAAAAAGAAACAATTACTAGAAGTAAGATCAAAAAGCAATGAAAAGCAAAAGAGACTTCTGAACGACAATATGAAAAACCTTTACCAAAAATTCAAGAGTGAGCACGGGAATATCGCTATATCATATTCATTTTTTGTAAAGTTGAGACCATTTTTGATTGTAAGACCTACAGAGAGGGACAGAGAGACGTGTTTGTGCGTAAAACACGAGAATCTGCAGTACGAAGCACAAACACTCTGGAAGAGGAAAGTTATAGATAATACAGATCTTCAGAAACATGCAGCTTTGTTGTGTTGCGATATTAATTCCAAGGCGTGTATGTATAGAGAATGCTTTAACTGCCTTGATAATACGATGGCCTTTAATGAACACAACCCAGGCGATATGGTCTCTTGGAAAAGATGGAAAACAAGACGGGTAGAAAAAACAAAGAAATCAAATGAAGAGCTAACTACTGTACAGGTTTCCATGACTGTTCGTCAGAAAGAAACAGGAACAGTTGGTCAATAGACAGATTTTCAAAATGATCTGAAGAAAGCATGCCGACATTTTATAACATTAATCATCAATATCTTGCACTAAGACAAATGATGGAAAACTTGAAGGAAAATGGGGTCTGTATTCATATAGATTTGTCTGAAAACTACAATTGTAAGTTCGATAAAGAAATTCAGAGTGTGCATTTTGGTGCAAGCCAAGTCCAAATAACATTACACACAGGGGTAGTTTATTTCAAGGACGATGTATTTTTCTCCTTTTGTTCCGTGTCGGATGACAACAAACATGGACCTCCTGCTATCTGGGCTCATCTTACACCGATCTAATCAGAGACTAAATACGACCGTAGATGTCGTTTACTTTGTAAGTGACGGACCTACTACACAATATAGAGGTGAAGCAAATTTCTACTTGTTTTCAACATATCTTGAAACACTTGGCTTAAAGCAGGTAATTGGAACTTCTTAGAGGCAGGACACGGAAAGGGACCAGCGGACGGAATTGGAGCAACAGTAAAACAAACTGCTGATAGATATGTTTCAAATTTGAATAGTATTAATAATGCAACAGCACTACAGAATTGTATTGTTATGTCAGGATCTAGCGTGAAAATGTTTTTGGTAAAGGAAGATGATATAAAGATGATTGAAAAGCTTATTCCCGAAAGGCTGCCAGCTATTCCCGACACGATGAAAATACATCAGGTAATTTGACTCGTAAACTTAAACAATCATATGTTATGATGACCATTTTGACAAGCTATGTCTTTTTATGCTACAGATTATACTTAGACTTCAAGATGAAGAACAACAATAAAAGCGTTGTTCCTTTGCTTGTTTTTACCATGTATTTGTAGAGACTTTATTTCATGTACATTTGCTCCATATCCTTTCATTCACCACTGATTTAGATTTATCTAAATATTGGTACAAAGTATTTTCTCTATAAATGATCTCGTCGTTGCTAGACATACATAAATAAGGCAGTAGCTTTTGTCGATTTCTTCAAAATAGAGTGCTTAGATTATATTCATATTGACTTTTAGAAGATGAAGAACAATGAAAGCGTTGTTCAATTTGCTTAATCTTACCATGTATTTATAGGGATCTTGTCCCATGCACATTTACTCCACATCCCTTTATTTGTTTATGAATGTGTTGCAAGGTGTTAGTAGTTATGCTCATTTTCAACGAAATCGTCAAGGACTAAGATGAAAAACAAAAATTAAGCGTCTCCACATTGTATTTACTTAGATTTTTTCTTGTTCATTTACTCTATATATATCCACGCCATTCATTGTCATACAACACGTGCATGTCTTGTTTTCAGGAAATATTCGTATCTTGATCTTGTAGTATGTGCAGTAATTTTCTAGATTTTAGAAAGATGTCTATTTTCAGGTAATCAAAAGGGATAAAGGATGTTTGGTTTCGAGACCAGTTAGTTGTTTCTGTCAAAAGCCGGAAGTGTGCGATTGCTTTGAACCGAAGCAGTTCAAGTTTGATATCAAGGAATATGAAGAACCGAGCGGCCAAATAAGTGATTGCGTTCAACCAACACCCTGTATCTCAGAGAAAACGTACACAGTATCACCGGATATTGACGAATCAATAAAAGGAAAATGGGTTGTTGTTACTTACGACGCGAAGCCTTACCCCCGAATTATAGAGGACGTAGATTTTGATGAAATCGAAGTAAAAGTAATGCACAGAATTGGCGAGAATCGGTATTTCTGGCTTTTAATTCCCGATATTTTGTATTATGAAAAACCAAAAGTTATTGCTTTGATTGGGGAGCCATCAAGAGTAGGAACACGCCATTTCCAAATCGAGAAGGCTGCATGGAAGTGTATCGCAAATAAATTAAATCTTTGAGAAGCCTCTTCAAATCTGATGCGCGCTAAAGTTTGTTTTTATTGAACATTTTCATAAAACAGTTTATTGTGTTTTATTGGTTCTGATATTAAATTTAGATGTTAATAAAACAATTATTACAGTACTTGCAAATCTTTGAAAGATGGTAAAGGTAACATACAGGAAGTGGAAGACAAAACACACGAATCACTAAACACCAAAGTTTCTGTACAATTAGTTGCTGTAGATGGTTATTTCGATAACTTATGTCTCTCAAGTGTAGATATAATCAAAACACTTTGAAGACCATAAAATGGAAGATTTAATCTTATAGAGAAAACAAGTAACCGTTAAAGTCTTGAAACTATCACAATCAACATTATTAAATGTTGAAACTTTTTACTAATTTTACCGATTTCTCTTAGAGAGAATCATTTCCGCAACATTCTTGTAATCTCCGCAACGTTATGTCCTTCCCGCAACGACGGGTTTTTCTACATTTTTTTTTTGCTTCAGATTCGTTCAAATAATTATAATCGGATACAGTTTCACAGATACAGTGTTTTTACTATCATCAACCATGTTAGTCAAGTCCTTATGTTCCTAATGCCCCGAGTATAAGACATGCAGTTTGTTCTTCAGCATCTTTTTTTAATATATAAACAAAAATTCGGAATTTTAGATTATTATATTTAAAATTTTTGCCTTCCTTTTTTCAAATCTTATTTACTATGAAATTGTTTTAGTGAACAGTAATTTCAAAATCGTGTATTTAATCGCCCGTTTTTTGCTATTTCGTCAAATAATAAGTATGGCACGCGATAGTAACAAAAATGCGGTATACCTAGTATTTCGAACGAAAACTAGGGGTTTTCGTGCGAAATACTAGGTATTCCGCACGTTAACTAGGGGTTTCCGATCGGTATACATATTATTTCGCCGAAAACCCTAGTTTCCGATTGAAATTGAACTGAAACTAGGGATTTCCGACGAAAACCCATAGTTTCCGATCGGTATCGGAAATTGGAGTTTAAACCGAAAACGCTATTCATAGTTTTAGCAAATGAGAAGCGAGAAACGGAAATCGCTATTTGATATTTAACGTTCGTCCAATCAGAAACGGAAAACCGTATTCAGGGTTTAATTAAACCAATCAAAATTGTTTATTCTTTTTATCGCTCATAATTCTCTTTTATTGAATTCAAATTTCGTATCTTTTATTTATTTTAAATATTTTGATATTATGAATTAATTATCAAATTAAGTTGTGCCTGTGACACTTTTAGGTGCGAATGGGTATCAGATTCGCGGGTCATGTGAATATCGCCATTTTAGACTTATTTTTTTAAAAAAATAATCAATTTAACTAATCTCTAGAGCAAAGATTTTTATTTTCATATAACTTGATGTGTACTCTGTTTCGAAATTAAAAAAAATCATGAAATTTTGGTACACAGTCAAAAAAACAAAACCCAGTCTTATAAATGATCAAATCAATTCAGTGTTTTAAAACTTTTACTTCATCCAGAGACATATAATTACATGTAATTATAAGTCTCTGCTTCATCATATCCTTTCCAATGAGTTTTATAATTCACGAGGTTAAAAATTTTATGGATTTTAGCATTTAATAGGTATGAAAAGTATAATTTCAAATTTACGGCTTAATCTTACTCTTTAAAAAATGACAAAAACAATAAAGTGTTTTGAAAATTTTACTACATGATATCCTCTCAAAAGAGTTTGATATGTTGAGAAATAAAAAAAATCATCAAATTTAGCATAGAGTAGATAGAAAAGTAAGATTTTGAAACAGCGGTTTAAATCAGTCTATAAAAATGTTAAAAAAAATCAGTGTTTTGAAAATTCTTACATCATAATATCCTTTCGAAGGAGTTTTATAATTCGCGAAGCAAAAACTTCATAAATATTAGCATTAAATAGGTATGAAAAGAAAAACTTTTAGTCTGCGGTTTAAACTAATTCTTTAAAAATGTCAGAAAAAGCTTAGTGTTTTGAAAATTTGACATCATATCCTTGCGAAGGAGTTTGATATGTTGCGAAATATGAAAAACTCATCAAATTTTATATAGAATAGGTCTGAAAAGTAAGATTTTTAATTAGCAGTTTAAACCCAGTATTTAAAAATGACAAAAACAATTCAATGTTATGAAAGTTTTACACCATAATATCCTTTTGAAGGAGTTTTATAATTCGTGAAGCAAAAACTTGATGAATTTTAGTATTAAAAAGATATGAAAAGTAAAATTTGTAGTCTGCGGTTAATACTAACTCTTTAAAAATGTCAAAAAAAGTTAAGTGTTTTGAAAATTTTACTTCATTATATCCTTGCGAAGGAGTTTGATATGTTGCGAAATACAAAAATCATCAAATTTAGCATAGAATAGGCATGAAAAGTAAGATTTTGAACATGTTGAAGTAGCGGTTTCAACTCAGTCTTAAAAATAACAAAAAAAGTTTAGTGTTTTGAAAATTTTATATCATTATATCCTTGCAAACGAGTTTGATATGTTGCGAAAAAAAAATCTTCAAATTTAACAAAGAATAGGTATGAAAAATAAGATTTTTAAAGCAAAGCATACCTATTCTTTGTTAGATTTGAAGATTGTTTTATTTCGCAACATATCAAACTCCTTCGCAAGGATATAATGATGTAAAATTTTCAAAACACTTAACTTTTTTGTCATTTTTCAAGAGCTAGTTTACATCGCAGACTAAAAATTTTACTTTTCATACCTTTTTAATGCTAAAATTCATCAAGTTTTTGCTTCGCGAATTATAAAACTCCTTCGAAAGGATATTATGATGTAAAATTTTCAAAACACTGAATTTGTTTTGTCATTTTTATAGACTGAGTTTAAACCGCTGTTTCAAAATCTCATTTTTCATACCTTTTCTATCCTAAATTTGATGAATTTTGTTGATTTTTGTATCTCACAACATATCAAATTTCTTCGCAAGGATATAATGAGGTAAAATTTGCAATACACTAACTTTTTTGACATTTTTAAAGAATTAGTATAAACCGTCGACTAAAAATTTGACTTTTCATATCTTTTTAATGATAAAATTCATCAAGTTTTTGCTTCGCAAATTATAAAACTCCTTCGAAAGTATATTATGATGTAAAATTTTCAAAACACTGAATCTTTTTTATCATTTTTATAGACTGAGTTTAAACCGCTGTTTCAAAATCTTACTTTTCATACCTATTCTATGCTAGATTTCATGATTTTTGTATTTCGTAACATATCAAACTTCTTTGCAAGGATATAATGAAGTAAAATTTTCATAACACTCAACTTTATTTGACATTTTTAAAGTGTTCGTATAAACTGCCGACTAAAAATTTTACTTTTCATATCTTTTAAATGCTAAAAGTCATCAAGTTTTTGCTTTGCGAATTATAAAACTCCTCCCAAAGGATATTATGGTGTAAAATTTTCAAAACACTGAATTTAAACCACTGATTAAAAAATCTAACTTTTCTGTCTATTCTATGCTAAATTTCATAGCATTTTTATTTCGCAACATAACAAACTCTTTCGAGAGGATATCATGAAGTAAAATTTTCGAAACAATTTATTGTTTTTGTCATTTTTAAAGAGTAAGTTTAAACCGTTAACATAAAATTATACTTTTCATACCTCTTGAATGCTTAAATCTATGAAATTTTTAACTTCGCGAATTATTAAACTCCTTGGAAAGGATATGATGAAGGTTAAGGTTTTAAAACACTGAATTGTCTTGATCATTCATAGGACTGAGTTTTTGTTTTTTAACTGCTTATCAAATTATTTATTTTTCATACCAAATTCATATTTTTTTTTAATTTCGAAACAGAGTACACAACCAGTTATAAGAAAATGAAAATCTTTGCTCTAGAGATTAGTTAAATTGAATATTCTTTTTAAACTAAGTCTAAAACGGCGATATTTCACAACTTTTAACTGGTGAAGGTGAATATAGACAGTCGAGATCGAAGCCTCCCATGACCCGCGAATCTGATATCCATTCGCACCTAAAAGTGTCACAGGCACAACTCTATTTGATAACTAATTTATAATATCAAAATATATAAAATAAATAAAAGATACGAAATTTGAATATATAAGCGATAAACAGAAAAAAAAACGATTTTGATTGGTTTAATTAAACCCTGAATACCGTTTTCCGTTTCTGATTGGACGAACGTTAAATATCAAATAGCGATTTCCGCTTTCTTCCTTCTCATTGGCTAAAACTATGAATAGCATTTTCGGTTTAACTCCAATTTCCGATACCGATCGGAAACTATGAGTTTTCGTTGAAAACCCTTAGTTTCCGTTCAATTTCAAGCGAAAACTAGGGTTTTCGCCGAAATACTATGTATATCGATCGGAAACCCTAGTTAACGTGCGGTATACCTAGTATTTCGCATGAAAACCCCTAGTTTTCGTTCGAAATACTAGGTTTACCGAATTTTTGTTGCTATCGCGTGCCATAAATAAGTGTTGCGGAAATGACTCTTCGAGGTAACAACATTTACAAAAAAACCATTGGAAAAATTACATAGAAAAGGTTTTCATCGCTGTTCTGTGTTCTAAAACATTAATAAAGATGTACATATTCATTGTAGTCAGAAAAAATATTCAATGCTTTAAGTACAAATTCAATCTTCAGTGACCATATTTTTACCGCTAATCAAATATTGACCCATTGGTCAATTCTAGGTCTTTATAGAGAAATATAAAAACCCCATACAAAGTAGAGAATATAAAATTTGTCACTATTGCGACAAAAAACTATAAAATTCAAAATATTAAACGAAATTTGCAAACTGAAAGAAAATGGAAGGTCAAATTACACGACGATATAAAGAATATCAATGGAAACATTGGGTCTGTAAGTCTCGTTTGATTTATAAGCTTTTGAGTACATAAACTGTAGTCGGAAGTTACACACTTTGTACGAAAATATGTGACGTGTTAAACACATCTGACGGAATAATCCCTAAATGTCAGGTTTTGGCGGGAAACGATTTTTTTTTAAATTGCAGTATCATTTTAAGTTTTCGTTGTCAAATGACGAGAACTCGATAGGACTGGTCTTTCTCCAGTCTTCAAAGGCATTTGCATTTGATTCAATACTTTCATATATGTTACTGGCGCTAGACTGCACGCAATATTGTTAAGAGTTCAAAAATTTATAAACGCTCAAAACGGGGTGTTGACGAATGCCGATATCTGTTTAATGAACATCTGAAGAAAGGAAGTAAGAACTTGACTTGTCGTCCAGGTAGATTTCAGGTTGTGTATTTTTTTATTCAGATAAAAAGATTGACTAATTATGGCTGTTCTATAACATCCTCCTTTTCGTCTCAGTTGGGTGCCCTGCCGTAATGATATGAATAGTTTACTAACAAAAAAAAAGAAACAAATCACTTAATACAAATTGTGTCGTGTTTATGTTCCTGGCCATACGCGTATATAGATCGTACGCGTACGGTCCGGACCATACAAGTATTTTCTCGAAATACCAATACGGTCGGACCGTACGCGTACGGTCTGGCTATTTCAAAGACTTGCCTGTTCTGCGATAATACATCAATAAATTAATATACCGTAAACAGTATTATTAATGAATTACAGCTCTTATGTTCAGAAACAAATAAGATTTCCTAAAAATCGTTATTTTAAAGAAAATAAGAAAAAAAATATTTTCCGTAACCACCTCTAACAACAATATTTTTCCCAATTACACGAAAAATGGTGCAAATCCCAAAAGTCTCCTACTTGGAACAGCTGAATAAATATAACAACGGAAATAACACAGTGTTCCAAAAAGGAATACCACGTGTCCAAAACTTCTTAATTAAAAAATGAAGTCTATGTATCACCTTTAAAATTTGTGTGAAAATGCGAAAATATTCTCTTTTTGTTTTTCCTTTCAGTGCTTCTGTAATTTCATTTTAGTTATATTAGTAATTTATCATTTTTATCAAGACCTAATAATTCATACGGTTTTCAGTGGTATAGTTAGTATCAGTTTTTTAACATCTTTGATTTTATACGGTCTTCCAAACGTTTAGATTTCATCTGCACTTCAGAAAAATAAATTGTCGAAATGCGCATATGCAGAAAATAAATTCACAGTAACTTCGGTATTTAGTTATTTGCTATCAGTTTTCACTGTAACTTACTTCTTTGTTTGAATAATGAATTAAGTGTCTGTCTTTTTGTTTGTACTCATACGGTCTAAATATACGCGTATGGTCCAGCTCGTAGTAGACCGTACATGTATACCCATACGGTCCGACCGTACGCGTATGGTCGGACCGTACGCGTACGGTCGGACCATATGAGTATACGCGTACGGTCCGGACCATACGCGTACGGTCCAAATACGCGTATGGTCTGGAACATTTATACATTTTGACAAATCACTAGAACACTAGAATATTATATATTGTCGATACATCAAATCAAATAAAACTTTGTTAAAGGGTATGATTATCAAACTATGGCAAGAAACCTTTATGTCACATGGTCCAACATTTAATATTTTTCCCTACTGCTTGCATTTCATAACTATTTCGTTATAATCCATTCATCCCCTAGAGTCGAATATGCTTGTATCTTTGTTGGCAGCCATGTCGGATGGTGGATCACAGCATCTTATAACTAACATTCATTCCATGTTTTATTCTAATTCAATCTGCAGTTCTATAGCAAAGGTCTTTGCATTTTCCATAAGGTCAAATGTAAAATTAAGTTCACTTCTGGAGGTCATGTTGGAAGACGGATCGGCACCAAAATTAAACAACATTTGGTGTACAACTCATAAGAATTATTTATGCCATTTTTCAACAGTTCTCTAAAAGGAAATTTTTGTATGAATTTCCCATAGGGTCCAATGGTACAAATCAATCTCCTTGGAAACCTTATCGGATGACGGGTCGGCACAAAATTAAATGCCAAAATCCATTCACTGGCTATCTAAAATAGATCTTTGTGTGCATTTCCGATATTTTCCAATGTTTAAACTATGTTCGCCGCTGGCGGCCATGTTAAATGGCGGAGCGGCTCCATAGTAACCACATTTGGTCAGCACTTCAGAAGCATCTACATACAAAGTCTGATTATCCATTTAGTGGTACCCAAGAAAAAGTTCTTCGATTAAATAATGCACGACGACGGACGAAAATGATGGCAAATGCCAACCCTGTCATGCAAATGGTTCGGCATTTCAGATAGCTAAAAATTAATAGCATGAAATGTAGTCATTTTCATTAAAAAGAAACAAAAAATTAAAATTGATATATATATGAGTTCTGCGTGATGTCTTTTTTGATATGTAATATCCTTTGAGTACAAATAGAAAAAAAAATACTTTTGTCGACAAAAAATTAAGATATAAAGAAAACGAGCTGATTCGGAACAAGTAGCATTTATAGAAAATCTTGCCACTTGGGATATGGTATTTAAGTTTAATAGCATTTCTAAATTTTACTTTTCAAATAATCGGGTGTAATGTCACATTGTCACATTTTAGCTTTGCAATGTATTTATTAACAAACCTGGAACAAATCTAAACACTGGCACTCCATGTCCTGAGGAACAGTAAGCAGAAAACTTGTCAATTGTTGTATTACCAAAACACTGGACTAAGCAAGTAGTTGTAAAATCCTTCTTGTATGTAAATTCATTGATACACAGACAAAATGAAACCTGAATAAAAGAGAAAAAGGCACTAATGTCGTGTATGACCTGCTGCTGATAATTCAGAAACATCTAAATTACCTAACAGCGGCGGATCGAATCTTCGAAAAAGGGGCGGGTTAAGATGGGGTTCCAGTGGGTTTTCACTTTTTGTTTTTTTGGGGGGTTTTTTGTTTTTTTTGTTTTTTGTTTGTTTTTTGTTTTGTTTTGTTTTTTTTTTTGGTCTATTTGTACCTAAATTTTGCACTAAAATCAAAAATTATTTCAGAAAAGGGATTTTCAAACCCCAATTACCTTCCCTTAGACCTGAAAATACCTAACATGGAAATGGATTCATAATAAATACATTTATCAATGTACAAAGGCAGGGAAATGTCAAGATTTTGCCTTCAGATTACTGTAAACTTATTAATTTTTCGCGTTTGGTAATTTTTGCAGTTTACTGAACAGGGACATATTTGATAGTATCAATTTCATGGTTTTCAGGATCAACTAAAATATTAGTACCGTCTGATTATTTCTGTGATGTTTGTAGGTACTGTCTTCTGACAGCCGTGAAAATTAGCACACCACGAAAATTACTATGTTTACAGTATTTTGCTACTTTTCATTACGTTCACAACAGACTTACAAATTTCGTAATAGGGATTATTTACATGTACTTAATAATAATTTTAAATTCTTTATCCATAATTCTGTTGAAGTTTTACTTACGAAATAGATGAAATATCCTGTCTTAGCTGTGCAATGATAAGCACATTCGAATACGTTTGGTACACTTCTTGCAGTACCACCTGCATCTTTAAACAAATTTGTCAGCTGTGAATATATGTACGAATTGTTCCCTGTCTTTATTCCTACATTAAAGCAACCTACAAGGACCAAACAATTCAAACAATCTAATAGGAAAACAAAATGGTGATATCAGATTTAATTTATACTATATTATTGATTTAGTTGTAGAATTCAATTATTACAAAAATTATAAAAATACATTCGATCAAATAATGAAATAAAGGTTTTAAAATAAGGTAAAAAAATCTACAGAGCAATCCTTTAAGTATTTTATTTGCTACATGTAGGTACATGTATAATAAAAATTTAGTTAGGAAATTACCAGCAATAGTTACTGACACTATTATTCATGTTTAACAGTTATTTTTCTTTCATAATGCAAAAAGGTTTTAAAAATACCATCAAAATCTGCCCAGTCTGAAATATTAACACTCTTATCAGTCCATATTGGCAGATATCTTTCAAGAACATCATTACTGTAAAATTCATGTACAGTATTTCTGTAATCTTTGAAGGAACTTTTACAAAGTCTCTTCGCTTCATACCAGTTTCCTGTAAAAAAAAACAAGACAATTACTTGTTTAAATGTTTATATGCATATGATAAAATGTAATGAAATACCATTTGGCGTACAATGGTTTAATCTTTTAATATGTACTAATAACGTAATACTTAAAGATAAAATATGGATAATAATTTTAGTTATGTATGCTATTTCAAAGAATTACTAAATATGTCAAATTTACCATTTTACTACAAGTTCTGGATTTCATAACAAGAAACTACAAGACACGTAACTTATGTCTTTTTTCAAATGAGTTTTCAATTTTTTCTGAACAGGTCTTTGTAGAACTACAAATACACAATTTTCCGCTTTCCTAGAAGACACAATTTTTATGTTAACTATTTTGAAATAGACCAAAGTCTTTGTCAAATGCATATCTTATAAACAACTATGCAGATCTGGCCCTGACAAATTAGTGTCATACGAAGAAAAAGTTGTAGTGGTAGTAAAAAAACTCTTATTGTATGTCTTTGGACTTCTAAAATAAAAAATGGAAGGATATTCAAATAAGACAAAGTGTCAACAAATACATGGTACAGCCAAACAATGGAAGTACTCTTTAATGGTTGTTCTTCGTTTTGAAGTCAGTGTGAGGTATTCAACAATAAGCTTTGCTAAAAAAAAATCATACTTAATTCAAGGCGACCCATAGTACTTGGTTTAGACATTTAAAGTGTTATAAATGACAGAGATACTGATAGAATACATGGAAATAAATATTAGCTTGATAATGAACTGATTTTTCTCTAATTTCTGCCCTGTTTTCACGTTTCCTCAACAGCTGGAGAAATCGTTTCTCCTCTCAAGAGAGAATGTTGTTCTCGGCAAGTGATAGGCTGAAATTCAATTAAGACGTCAAAAAAGTTAGCCGTTTTCCGACTTTACTTTTATGACGCCATTAAACCCGGCGACCATGCATGATGACGTCACGCTCAAAGAACGCATTTATTTCAGATTCTGGGGAAAAGGGGGGAGGGGTCAATTTCTTGTACAAAATCTCCTTCAAATCATTAGAGAAATAAAATCCACAACTGTATCTCGTGAGAAACGACATTTCTACACTCTTGATAGTTAAATTTTCAAATATTTTAAACTCTCGACAAGCCTCGCGGTTAAAAATTTGAAAATTTAACTATCTCTAGTGTAGAAATGTCGTTTCTCACTCGATGCAGTTTTGAATTTTATATTTCTACATTGAAGAAGAAACCATACGAAACATTTTCTCATCACACAAATGCTTGGAATTCTATCAATGATGATCTGTGTAATTTGAGAAAATATAAATGACGAAAATAAGTTATTATATATAATGAGTTGGGAGAAAAACAAAAATACCGAACAAATTGTCAAGAGCAAAAGTCCAAGAGGCAAAAGCATAAAGCAGGTGGAAAACCACAGGAAAAATTGACGACCGCAATTGTCCTGACTTGGTATACGCATTTCAAAAGAAATGGTAGATTAAACCGGTTTTATGGCCTTCCAAATCTCCTCTTTCATTGCGGTGGTGTCAAGTAGTACTTCAATAGCAATTGTCTTTGAATGGTCGTAGACAGTCAAAGGAAACCAAATAACAGAGAAAAGCTCACTAAAATATACCCCCGCTCCCCATTTGTTTCAAAAATAAAAAAAGAAAAAACTCAATCAAATTTTCAAATAGATGGTGCACAATGGCAATGAGTACTGAACATTTTGCGTCAATGAAATTCATCAAGTGGCCCCAAAGTAAGTATCCTATGGCGGACGGAAAAAACGGACGTGTGGACTGACTGACAGACCAATTCATGGGTATAAAAACAATAAAATTGAATTTTAAATAGCTTGTGCACAATGGAAATATGCACTGAACACTTTGTTAAAGTTTCAGTGAATATCATTCAGCGGTCTAGGAGTGGTTGTTGCCACATAGAAGGTACCCGCATTCAACAATAAGGTAAGATGCATTTTTGTAAGGGAAAATTCAATTTAAAATGGCTCGTGAACAATAAGATTATGCACAAATTATTTTTCAAAAGTTTCAGTGTATTTCATTCAGCGGTCTAGGAGGAGTTGTCGCCAAAAAAAAAAAAAAAANAAATAGGCACCCTCATTCAAATATTAAACAAAGTACATGTTTTTCTATAGAAAATCGTTAAAAAATTAAATTTTGAAATAGCTTGTGCACAAAGACAATATGCAGTGAACATAATATTAAAGTTGCAATGAATTTCAATCACCGGTCTAGGACTTTCATGTGTAGTGCAAAGTACCTTAAGTTATTACTTCTGACACTTATCAAAAAAGAAACAAAACAATTTGGGAACTTAAGAAGAGCATATAAGACGGACATACATAAACGTGTACACTAAATATAAGATGCTATTATCCGAAGAAGGAATAAATTAGGTTTGATTGACAGACCAGTTCATGGGTATATAAACAATAAAATCAAATTTTAAAATAGCTTGAGCACAATTGAATATGCACTGAACTCTTTGTTAAGGTTTCAGTGAATAGGAGTAGTTGTTGTCACTGAGAAGGAACACGCATTCAACACTAAGGTAAGATGCATGTTTTTAAGAAAATAAAATTAAAAAAAATAGCTCGTGAGCAATAAGATTATGCACAAATGATTTTCAAAAGTTTCAGTGTATATCATTCAGCGGTCTAGGAGGAGTTGTCGCCAAAAAAAAAATAGGCACCCTCATTCAAATATTAAACAAAGTACATGTTTTCTATAGAAAATCGTTAAAAATTAAATTTTGAAATAGCTTGTGCACAAAGACAATATGCAGTGAACATAATATTAAAGTCGCAATGAATTTCAATCACCGGTCTAGGACTTTCATGTTTAGTGCAAAGTACCTTAAGTTATTACTTCTGACATTTATCAAAAAAGAAACAAAACAATTTGGGAACTTAAGAAGAGCATATAAGACGGACATACATAAACGTGTACACTAAATATAAGATGCTATTATCCGAAGAAGGAATAAATTAGGTTTGAGGATCAAAGCTCCCTAGTTAGAGTTCACTATTTAAGGGTGATAATGAAAGAGCAAAAAACTTTGCTATATAGACCACAGTTATGAGTTATCTGCCGATGTCAATAAGACAGTGAAATATCCAGACAGATAATAAAATAAGTAGGAGCAATTTAGGACCAGGCATAATTCCAAATCATTTAGTTAGTGACAACATTAAATTGTGGGAGTGAAATAAAAGATTCCTTGGCTCTTTGAAATCTAGTAGTTAAATATTAGCAAATAATGACACAGAAATAACATTTATTTACATTGCTGCTGACATCAGCTTTGCTTGCTCGTTAAAACTTGACAAAAGTAAGGAACGAAAATAATTCAAACGAGAGGAGCTGACAGATTTGTATATTCAAATAATTTCTTACCTTTTTGAATTACGGTCCATGCTATGTATATTTTGAGCATGAAAAGGTATAAAACAAAAACGAACGAACACATATTATTTTGTTCATGGAAATGATCGAAATGGAAAAGCAAGACAATAGGGAAGTTTTAGAATTTAAATAATATTTGAAAGTGTAATGTATATATATATGATAAGTGTTTAAACAATGATTTTAAAGCTTTAAATGAGTCGGAAATAAATGATATCAAACTGAACATTAATTTAGTTGATATCTCTTATTTTAACCTTTTTTGGAATAAAAAATCACAACAAATTAGCTTTTTTGATTGATCACCCCTCATTGCATATGAATAACTAAGGCGATGGCTATTAATAGTTTGTACCGTGTAAACTGTGTAAAAATGAAAACTTTATACAGGATATGATAATTGGAAACGGAATGAACGAAAATTCTGTGTGGAATGAGCAATGTAACGCTGAGCGGCCAATATGTTTTTCTAAAACCAAATACATCGGGTATTATAAATAATAATTCATAAACCTGTCAACCAATCAAAACGGTTGCTCAAACAGAGTTCTAATTTAATTGAAAACTCTACTTGAGTATAGAGTTAATTCACGCACAAACCACAAAAATAGAAACTCAGATTTACTTACTAAAACTTATTTTTTCTCTACTTAAATTAAATCTAAGGATGTAGTAAGGTGGGGTTTTTGATGTTCGCAGAAGCCATTCGGATTTCTCGGATCTTATCCATTATTCCAAAGTGATATATTTTGCCCTATTACACCCAATTTTCTAGTCATCAATGGCTTCAATAACTCATTTAAGGTCAGCAAGAAAAATTTCATTCGATTGTAGATTTTCCTTCCATGTGAAATAAATTTATAATGTTTCCATATTATACCAAGGTAATTGTCAAATTGAGCCTTTTCCCGCTTCTTTTGAAATTGTAAAATATCTTGAAAACAAGGTCCATAACCTATCAATTTTAAGCTGATTTTATTCCTTTACCAATGCTCTTTCCATTTATAGTACAATCTTAAATCGTAGATTTTTTAAATTTTCCCTTACTACATCCGTAACTAAATGTGAATTACACTTAATTCATGTTGTCTAGAGCGCACTTAATGATAGCTGAATTGCCATTGCCTTTTCTTTATTGATTTTTTTTTCAAAATTTCACCTTGGTACTGTTTGAGGGTTAGAGAAGTTACACGTACCATGGTTTTAGTTGGTTTTGTCTATGGGTTAGAAAATGACAATAACCAATCAGTTACCTAACAGATCTTTCAAAACATAAACCTCACTGACCGTGTGACGGGTGCTGTGTGCAGAGCAGGGCATGCTTACCCTTCCGGGGCACCTGATGTCACTCTTGTTTATTGAGAGTTCACACTGTTAGTGCTTTAGTTTTTTGTGTTGTATATGTAACGTTTGTGTGTTTTGTGGGCATGTGGTGTCTTTGGTCTTCCGTCTTTTGGTGTTCTTGCTTTTGCCTTGTCTCTGGACTTTGATTTGTGTAATCTTGTGCTTTGTTCCTTCGGTATTCTACTGCCGTTGTTTTTTTTATATTAATACTAAATATCTCTGTTTAACTGCTAAATGAAGTTTTATAATTGAGTTTCTTAAATTGAATTTTGGTCAGTTTTAGTAACTTAATTTGAGTGTTTCTACTTTTCCCTTTTTGTGGCCCACCCATGCACTATAAGTTTAAAGGATTTAACCGTGACATTTGCAATACAGGGCAGGGTAATTGGATATATGATACCCTTAAACAGCCATATCAAATACATATATCATATACAATGTAGTTCTCTTAATCTTATCAGGTTTGTTTTCCCATATGAACTTGTAAAATGTGTCTTGTATGGTTTGAAACATAAAATATGGAGGGTCTGGCAGAACTGTCTAGATCATGTTTTGTTTTACATGGTACATAAAATATTATTCCATTATATAATTATAACTAAGCTAATAACGGATTTTCATTGGCCAAGACTGTCACACGTGACTGTGAACAAAACATCGTGTCTCCCGCTGAACGTCGTGTCCAAATATCATATCTCCCTCATTCGAAATTCTCTAGATTTTACAAGAGTTATCAT